>CAUYON010022873.1:0-20886 GCA_963573935.1 Arctocebus calabarensis | reverse complement strand
AGGGGGCTGGTGCGCAGCGCTGGTCTCACTACCGCCGCCAGCGGCCGCGGCTCCGCACTGCGCTTAAACCGGCGACGCGACGCGGCGCGGCGGCTGCTCGGCTCCACTCGGCCCCGCGCGTCGCCGCTCGGCTCTGCTGCCCCGGCTGCACCAAGGACGGGGCGGGGAGACGCGCGGCGGGAGGGGCGGAGGCTGGGGGAAAAGCGCAGCCCCGGGGAGTGGAGCGACTTCCTCCGCCCTCGGACTGCACGTGGGGCGGCTGATGTAAGACAGTCCTAGGGGGCTTCCGCGCCCGTCACGGGCGAGACCCCGGGGTCCACCTTACCGCTACCGGCGGTAGGTCCCTGGCTGGCTCCGGGATGCTCGCGGGGGAGGGTTAGTGGGAGGCCATCCAATCCGTCTTTGGAGGCTCCCCGAGGCCAAGTACGTTCGCGGAGGCTCACCGGGCCGGCCCGACGCCCGCGGAGGCTCGAGAGCGGAGAGCCCAGACTGAACAGGCTTTGAGGGTCGCTGTTTGCCTCCCACCCAGTCTGGGGCGAGCATATCGAACCCCGCTGTCTCCTTAGCAGAGCGGTGTCCGAAGTGCTGCCGAGGACCCTCCTCGGGACTAAGTCGCTGCCGGCCCGAGTGGTACCGCGTGGCCCCGAGTGGAGTCAGCTTTCGAGGGCTGTGCGGGGCCGCTGGCCAGGGGACAGGGACGCTCGGGCCGCCTGCCTAAGCCACGGAGCAACCGAGCGCCCTCCGGGTTTGGGAGAATCGCCCTTGGTTTTCTAACATTTTAACATGAGCTAGCAAAGGAGACTATTAGCATTTCTAATGGGACCTCTGAGTTTTCTCGTAGACTTTTATCTCATTTATTTCTTAGGGCCCCCTGTGAGGTGTGTAAATTCTTGATGGCTTCGTTTTCTGAAGCCTGGCAGGCAGCCTTTGTAAAGGTCTGGCTCAAGAGTTCCAGGGGTTAGAGCACCAGATTAGGGTGAGTGCTTGGCAGACCACCTGGGAGTAAAGTTATATTGGGCTTAAAGTAAGTAAATGCATGATGTGTCGAATCAGATGGCATCTTATTTCTAATGTAGACAAGAGGCACCAAAAGTTAAGAACAATTTTATTACGTAGAAGAATGGGGGGAGGGAGCAGAGAACAATTTTTAGAGAAAAACTTAAAATTCTGTGGATTAACCTACCTAAAGTTTTATAGAAGTTAAGAAAGTCCTCCCCATTCCCATTTTAACTAAGTTTTGGTGGCAAACAGCCGAAACTTATTTTTAAGCTAATCAGTATTTTAAGTTCTTAAAATACTGAATGAATTAACATTTGAAAATGAAAGTTTTAGAAGGGTTATGGAAAAAGGCAAAAACTTCCTAGTAGGTAGGTTTTTGACCCCTGTTGTAGACTTAGCAGAAATCTTTACGACAAGGAAAAACAAAGTAAGATGTTCTGAGGTTACAAGACGTCACTACAAGAAGGCTTTTTACTGTTGTGTGGACTAACAAGCAGTTACCCAGCATGATATTCTCATTTAATGCTCAGACAGTCTTGTGAAGTGAGTGAGAATATACTCATTTTACAGATGAGGAATTGACTCAGAACCTTCAAATGCAGGGCCATCCAGAGGTGGAGCTAGAGTTTGGACCCAAAAGGTCTGACTCCCAAACCTGTCATCTTTTCTGCTATATCATCAGTCTGGCTGGAGTGGAGACAGCTTAAGGAACTGCTTTGGAATTGTAGGTTGGAAACAGTTAACAGATGGCTTATAATACCAAACAAAATGTAGGTGTCATCTTGTAGGAAAAAGGGAGATGCTGAAGGAACTTTAAATGTATGGGTCTGTGCTGGAGAGAGTGGTAACCTGGTGGCTCATGGAGGAAGTGGTATTGATCCTTAGGACAGACCAGGGCGAGATCCTGCCCTCTTTTCATGGCCACTGGACAGTGTGAAGGACTTTTTCACTATGATACAGAGCTCACAGATAATGTTTTATAGTACACGTATTAAGCTACAAAATGATTACTGAACATAGCCACTATGTGCAGCAAATAGAAAGAAAGTGAAAGAGCCAAAGGAGAGACTACAGACAGGGCACTGTCCCTTATGCAGCCGGTGCTGGCATGCACCTCTGTGAACAAAAGAGCATGTGTTCCAGTGACATGCTTCTTTGTCAGGGGCTTTACTGCCAGAGGCATAAATAACACAGGCAGAACAGGGTGTGTCTCACTGCCCTGCCAACATCTTCTACAGGACTGTCAGTTTATAGGGCTGAAGGGACTGTTGTCATAAGATCCAGGTTTTGAATATTGCTGCACTTACCAACATTCTGTGTAAGCATCTCTGTGTGAAAAAGATGTAGAATATGTAATTACATCTAACCCACAGTTATGGACTTGAACAAGGGCTAGAAGGGAATAAGGAAAAGTAAAAAGAGCTTAGTTTGTTAGGAAGACTGAACTATCGGTGAATTTCTTTTTACTTCCATTTAAGTTAATATTTGACCAATAAGTAATAAAAATATCACATAATCCCAAGTTTTGGCACCCCTTTGAGTATTCGCACTGCCTTTTAATCAGAATGGGTGTGTAGTCCATTTTAAGCTCTAAAATGTCTGAGAATGCTCTGAGCTAGTTTGTAACTCCTTGGACCAGCTCCTCACCCCAAAGCCTCAGCAACAGCGTGTTATTTGTCAAGTCATCAGATGATCTGAGCCTTCTACAAACTTTGTGGCTGTGGATACGTTTATAAATCTGAAGACAGAGGGAACAGCCACATTAAGGCATTGGTTTAGCTGGCTTTGAAACCAGTTTAGCAGATGGGCACATTTTCTCTTTAGTAAAGATACTATATGAAACTGATGCATAATACAGAGTGAGGAAATCATTACTCTTTAGATACTAAATACTTCCATTCTTCCCATCATCTTCCGTATACATGTGTGTACACTGGTAAGAACAAATCTCTCCTGAGTTTCCACAGCATGGTATGTGTTCCTCTGTTATAGCAGTAGGCAACAAATGGTAGTTGTTGAAGGATCTAACTCTTTAACTAGACTGTGAACTCATACAAATATTTCTGGATGATAAGAATGTAAAGAGGGAACTTGGGAGATGCTTTGTAAATGTATATTATGTTGGAAACAGTGTCACACATCCTAAAAAGAATGCCATCTAGACAGCTAAGATTATTGAGATGGTTGATAGGGTAAGGCAAATTAGGTGAAAATGGGTTAAGGAATGAGATCTTAGGAGTCTCCTAATGCAGAGAAGGGTAAAATGTCAGGTGTGCAGGCAGCTCCAGGTCCTGTAAGGGTCCCGTGCCAAGGGAACCAGGTTCGCTTCTGCCCTCTAACACCAGCTGTAGTTGCTACGCCTTCCTGGGGTGACAAGGGACAGCTGGGACTACCAAGAATGCTAATATTTATTAAGCAGCGTCCTATGCCAAGAGCTGTGCTTGGGACTTTCGTGTACATTGCCTCTCAGTTAATCCTGGCAACAGCTTCCTGGGACAGGACTATAATCTACCTTTTTTAGTATTTGGGAAACAGATTCAGCAAAGTTAAGTGAGTTTGCTGAAACTCATAGTTAATAAGCTGGATTTCTCTGTCATTCTCTGTACTTCTCTGTATTCATTCTCAATACTTTGATCCACTAGCCCTCAGTACTGCTTCTGAAAAAAATATATATATATATTTTAAGAACCAGAGTCTCACTTTATCACCCTACGTATAGTGCCATGGTGTCATAGCTCACAGCAACCTCCAACTCCTGGGCTTAGGCAATTCTCTTGCCTCAGCTTCCAGAGTAGCTGGGACTACAGGCGCCTGCCACAACATCCGGCTATTTTCTTGTTGCAGTTTGGCCAGGGCCAGGTTCAAACCTGCCACCCTCGGTATGTGGGGCCAGCGCCCTACCCACTGAGCCACAGGCGCCACCCGAAAAAAATATTTTTTATTTTAAAAATGCTTAAATGTGGCTTGACGCCTGTGGTTCAATGGGCTAAGGCGCCAGTCACGTACACCTGACCTGGCGGGTTCGAATCCAGCCCAGGCCCGCCAAACAACAATGACGGCTACAACCAAAAAATGGCCAGGCAATGTGGCGGGCGCCTGTAGTCCCAGCTACTTGGGAGGTGGAGGCAAGAGACTTGCTTGAGCCCAGGAATTGAAGGTTGCTGTGAGCTGTGATGCCACAGCACTGGATCCAGGGTGACAGCCTGAGGCTTTGTCTCAAGAAAAACAAATGCTTACATGCTTATTTTTCAGGAAATATTTTAAGAAATTATAAAATTAAGTTTCGACCATTGAAGTATAACCAGCATAAAGTTATATATTCTTGTAGCTTTTTTCTATACTACACAAATTTTTTGTTGGGGGGGGTTGTGTGTTTTTTTTTCCTTTTTCTTTCTTTTTTTTTTTTTTGAACATAATCTCAAGATTTTATGGTCTTCATGATAAAAGATGATTAGAACTGTATCACCTGACCCTTTCTCTTCTTATCTCCTCCCCGTTCAAAATGCTTGCATCTCTTAATAGCTAGCATTCTCTTAGATCTGCAGACGGGCTCCACACACTCAAGCCTCAGCACAATCTTCTTTGTAGTTTTAGCCTTTTTCTGGAAAATCGGCTTAGTCTGCCCTCCATAGCCACTCTCCTTCCTGTCATAACGCCGCTTTCCCTGGGCATAGAGAGAGTCTTTGTCCTTCTTATACCGTGTCACTTTGTGGGGCTGGTGCTTGCCACACTTCTTACAGAAAGTCCAGCAGGTTTTAGGAATGTTCACCATGTCTACACGAGTGCTAACAGCAACGAAAAAAAAAGCTCCTTTTTCCTTCTTTTTGTTTTATTTACATATTTTTTAAATGTTGAAGTTTTCTTTTTTTTTTTTTTGTAGAGACAGAGTCTCACTTTATCGCCCTGGGTAGAGTGCTGTGGCGGCACACAGCTCACAGCAACTTCTCCTAAGCTTAGGCCATTACCTTGTCTCAGCCTCCTGAGTAGCTGGGGACTACAGGTGCCCGCCACAAAGCCTGACTATTTTTCTGTTTTTGCAGTTCGCCAAGGCCGGGTTTGAACCTGCCACCTTTAGTATATGGGGCTGGGGCCCTACTGGATGAGCCACAGGAGCCGCCCAGGTTTTTTTGTTGTTTTGTTTTTTGCAGTTTTTGGCCGGGGCTGGGTTTGAACCTGCCACCTCTGGCATATGGGGCTGGCGCCCTACCACAGGCGCTGCTCTAGTTTTTTTTTTTTTTTTTTTTTGAGACAGAGCCTCAAGCTGTCGCCCTGGATAGAGTGCTGTGGCATCACAGCTCACAGCAATCTCCAACTTCTGGGCTCAAGAGATTCTCCTGCCTTTACCTCCCAAGTAGCTGGGACTTAGGTGCCCAACACGATGCTTGGCTATTTTTTGCAGCCGTCATTGTTGTTTGGTGGGCCCGGGCTGGATTTGAACCCACCAGCTCAGGTGTATGTGCCTGGCGCCTTAGCCACTTGAGCCATAGGCGCTGAACCAATGTTGGTTTTTTTTTTTAAGAAACTTGTTTTTTCCACCTGCTTGTGTGATAGCTCTGTATACAGGTATAACTTCATTCAGTGGTTTTCCCTTGTTAGAGAAGGACTCCATTGAGAAGGGAATCCCGTTCCATCACTTACTGGCTGCATGTTTTAGCATAAACCACATAACCTCTCCAGGCCTCAGGCTGCTGTGTCAGACATGATCATGTGGGTGAAGCTCCAGCCTGGTCCAGTGCTCGGCACTGTCCGCTGGGCCCCAGCCACAGTCTGAGTTCCTCCCTGAGCAGGATCCTAGATCTCACTGGCTGCCTCCAGAGCTGGTAATGTTCTGCTGTGGCCATGAGTCCTCCACCCCTCCTCCATGTCCTTTGTTTCCTATAGTTACCCTACCCCCTTTGGCTGAGAGGGGCAGGGATCACCCCAAACAAATATGTTTTTGATTTTTAAGTGGTCAGACTCATTTTCTGTTTCATACTGTTTTTGCTCTCTCTTGAGGAACTTGGAATATGCCCCTGAACTAAACTGGAAAATATCTGAGTGCCCTTCTTCATAATTAGCCAGCATCACCACCATCTAAACCCTCTTCTACCTCACAGGGATTCTCTCGTCCACACAAAACCAAGACTGACCCAAGAGTCCAGCTCCTGCTGTGTGAGCCCTGCCATCTGTTCTCCAGTCCCTTTACCTGCCCAGCCAGGAGCCCTCTGGGGGCCTGCAGCAGTTTAGTCCTCCCTCACTCTAAGCTCTGGCGTCTGTCGTCCCTGATTTGCTGGCCTCTTATTTTGGCAAAGGCCAAAATTCCCAATTACCCTCACATTCTAATTTTTCCTTGAAAATCAGGGCAGCCAGGTTCCTGGTTTCTTTTTATGTTTATCTGTTATCCAGGGATGTACTATAGAAAATTTGGAAACCATACTTAAACAGAAAGAAAAAAATTAAAATTTATGTCCAAGGCTTTTTTTTAGGACTAAGCCCTGTTCACATTTGGGTGTCTATGCTCGAGGCGGTTCCTTGAGTCTCATATAGTGAGCACCATCCTCTCATTAACAACAGCTTTCCGGGAGGTGAAGGGGCACTACATGAAATATTCTTATCAATTATAAGAGATATTCTTATTTCAGAAATAGTAAGAAGGGAAAAAAGCTATAATATATGATACAATTTTTTTAATTTTCTTTCTTTCTTTTTGAGACAGAGCCTCAAGCTGTTGCCCCGGGTAGAGTGCCGTGGCATCACAGCTCACAGCAGTTCCTGGGCTCAAGCGCATCTCCTGCCTCTGCCTCCCAAGTAGCTGGGACTACAGGCGCCCGCCACAACACCCGGCCATTTTTTTTTTTTTTTTTGGTTGCAGCCGTCATTGTTGTTTGGCGGGTCCGGGCTGGACTTGAACCCGCCAGCTCAGGTGTATGTGGCTGGTGCCTTAGCCCGTTGAGCCACAGGCGCTGAGCCCTACTCCTTTTACCATTTTAAAAAGTTGACTCAATGAGTTGTAGACTTAGATATAAGAGCGAAAGCTAAAAGACTGAAAACTATAGGAGTGACCACAGGACATTAAAAACAGCAATGAAAGGTAGATTAACCAAACTTCATAAAAGTTCAAAATTTCTGTGTTTCTAATGACTCTAGCAAGAAAGTGAAAAGAAAGTGCATGAGAAAAAGCGGGTATTGTGGTGGGTGCCTGTAGTCCCAGCTACTTGGGAGGCTGAGGCAAGAGAATTGCCTAAGCCCAAGAGCTGGAGGTTGCTGTGAGCTGTGACACCATAGCACTCCACCAAAGGTGACAAAATGAGACTCTGTCTCTTAAAAGAAAAAGACAGTGCATAAGGTGGGAGGAAATATTTGTAATTACATATCTGATAAAGAACTACTGCAACTCAATAATAAATAGGCAGCCCAATTTAAAATGGGCAAGGGGGCAGCACCTGTGGCTCAAAGGAGTAGGGCGCCAGTCCCATATGCCAGAGGTGGCGGGTTCAAACCCAGCCCTGGCCAAGAACAGCAAAATAAAAATAAAAATAAAATAAAATAAAATGGGCAAGGATTTGAATAGACATTTCTCCAAAGAAGATCTACAAAGGACCAATAAGCACAGGAAAAGATGTTCAACATCCTTAATCATTAGGGAAATCTAAATCAGAACCACAATGAGGTTCCCCCTCAGGCCTTTGTGTGTTGCTCATGGGAATGTAAAGTGGTCCAGCTGCTCTGGAAAACAGTTTATCCAATTCCTCAAAAAGTTGGCATTACATATGAGCCAGCGATTTCACCCCTAGACATATAAGCACAAATGTGAAAAGAGATAATCCAAACGAAATGTGTACATGAACGTTGACAGCAGCATTAATAATAATAGCTACAAAATGGAAAAAAAATGTCCATCAACTGATGAATGAATAAACAAAATGTTGTCCAGCCTATACAATGGAATATTATTTGGTTGTGAAAAGGAATAAAGTACTTATACATGCTCCAGCATGGGTAAACCTTAATAACATTATGCAAACTAGAGGAAGCCAGATGTGACATCTGCACAACATATGGCTCCATTTATGTAAAATGTCCAGAATAGGCAAATAAAGACAGAAAGCAGATTTGTGGTTACCAGAGTTTGGTGGAGGCAGAGATTGGAGAGTGACTGCTAATTTCTTTTGGGGGTGATGAAAACATTTTGGAATTAGATTGTTTGGTTGCACACCTTTGGAAATATACTGAAAAATCACTAAATTGTACACTTTAAAATAAGTTAAATACATTGCTACCATATAACCCAGCTTATTACCAACTGAAAACAGAAAGTTACATAGAAATGTGTACAGGAATGTTTATAGGAGCATTATTTATCATAGCCCCAAAGTAGAAATAATCCACATTTATCAACTGATGAATCCATAAACAATATGTGATAAACCCATAGAGTAGGTAGAAAAATGATCCCCCCAAGGGGACTTTGCAGACTTGATTAAGGATCTTCAGATGGGAAGATTATCCTGGACTATATCCTCATAAACCAATGTCCATAATCACAAGGGTCCTTAAAAGTTGAAGAGGAAGGCAAAAGAAGAAGAAAAAGGGAGATTAAAGATTAAACTACAAAAACAAGAAGGTCATAGTGATGTGATGGGGAAAGGACCTGCACGCTGGCCTTTAAGATAGAGGAAGGGGACCATAAACCGAGGAATGTAGATAGAAACTGGAGAATCTCCCTGAAGCCTCCAAAAAGGAACACAACTCTGTCAACACTTAGACTTTAGCTCAATGATACCTGTTTCAGATTTCTAGCTACAGAACTGTAATAAAATTGTGTTGTTTTAAACTACTCAATTCATGGTAATCTGTTATAGCAGCAAATTGAAAACTAATACAGCTATACAATGGAAAATTCCTTGGCCATAAAAAGAAATGAAATACTTATATATGTTATAAATAGGTCACTTTGAAAATAAAATGCTAAGTGAAATAAATCAGACACAAAAGGCCACACATCATATGATTCCACTTATATGAAATGTCCAAACCGGACAAATCCATAGAGACAGGTAGTAGATCAGTGATTGCTAAGGGGTGGGGGTGATAGGCCGTGACTGCTGATGAGTAGGGGTAACAGAAGTACTCTCATATTTGATGGTGATGATTCTTACACAACTTATGAATACTCTAAAAAGCACTCAATTGTATACTTTCGACAGATGAACTTTATGGTATGTGAATTATATCTCATTAGAACTATAAAAAATAAAAACTTTGTCAAGTAAGTTGACAATGGTATTCCATTTAGTTATTTTAATTTGTACTTCTTTGTATAACAAATAGGGCTGAATACTTTTCCAGATATTTTTAAGCTATTTGTATCTCTGTTTTCTGGTTTGTTTTTTTTTTAGCCAGAGTCTCACTTTATTGCCCTCGGTAGAGTGCTGTGGCATCACAGCTCACAGCAATCTCCAACTCCTGGGTTTAGGTGATTCTCTTGCCTCAGCCTCCTGAGTAGCTGGGACTACAGGCACCCACCACAATGCCCGGCTATTTTTTTGTTGCAGTTTAACTGGGGCCAGGTTCAAACCCACCACCCTTGGTATATGGGGCCAGCGCCCTACCCACTGAGCAACAGGCACCGCCCTTATTTCTTTTTTTTAAAGTTGCCTGTTCTTGTATTGTGGGTATTTCAAACTTATTTATTAATAAGTGCTTTGTATATATTAAGAATATTAGTCTTAGTCTGATATACACATACATTAAAGTTATTTTTCTCAGTTATTTGCTTTTTTTTTTTTTTTTGAGACAGAGCCTCAAACCGTCACCCTGGATAGAGTGCTGTAGCATCACAGTTCACAGCAACATCCAATTCCTGGGCTCAAGTGAGTCTCTTGCCTCCGCCTCCCAAGTAGCTGGGACTACAGGCGCCCACCACAACGCTTGGCCATTTTTTGGTTACAGTCGTCATCGTTGTTTGGCAGGCCCGGGCTAGATTCGAACCCGCCAGCTCAGGTGTATGTGGTTGGCGCCTTAGCCCATTGAGCCACAGGCACAGAGCCATGCTTTTTAAATTTTGTTTACGTGAAAGAGATCCCTCTTTCTTTCTTTCGGGGGAGATGAAGAAAAATTTTAAATTTTTATTTAGAGTCAAACCAATTTTTTATGGTTATTATTCTCTTGTCATTCTTACAAAGGCCTTCCTTACCCCCAAAGCATGTTAAGTATTCACCTGTATTTTCTTCTGGTATTCCTGACACCATTTTTTTTTTTTTTTAAGAGACAGAGTCTCACTTTATCACCTTCAGTAGAGTCCTATGGCATCACAGTTCATAGCAACCTCCATCTCCTGGGCTTAGGTGATTTTCTTGTCTCAGCCTCCCGAGTAGCTGGGACTATAAGCACCCACCACAACACCTGCTATTTTTTGTTGCAGTTTGGCTGGGGCTGAACCTGCCACCCTTGGTATATGGGGCCGGCGTCCTACCCACTGAGCCACAGGTTCTGTCCCTCATGTCATTTTTTTATGTGAAATGTTTCATCTAGTTTTACTAGAATGTTAATGTATAGTTTGAGGTAAAGATCTCATTTTCCTTATTTTTGATGGTTAGCTAGTTGGCCCTATGCTATTTATTAAGTAACCATGTTTTCCCCAAGAAACGTGAAATGTGACTTTTGTCACATACTAAATCCTTATGTATTCTTAAGTCTGTTTCTGGGCCTCCTTATCTGTTTGTTTATTTAGTATTTATTTTGAGACAGAGTCTCACTTTGTTGCCCTTGGTAGAATGCTGTGGCATCATTGATCACAATAACCTCAAAATCTTGGGCTCAAGCGATTCTCTTGTCTCAGCCTCCTGAGCAGCTGGGATACCAGATGCCTGCCACGACGCCTGGCTATTTTTTAGAGATAGGATCTTGCTCTTGGTGCAGGTTGGTGTCACCCTGTGAGGTCAGGCAATCTACCCGCCTCAGCCTCCCAGACTGCTAGGATTACAGGCATGAGCCACCACACGTGGATTTGTTCATTTATTTGTTTATCTATAGCCTTAGAGGAATCTCTGGGCAAGTTTAGAAAATGGGAGAGGAAGTTTACTCTCTGGAGAAAGGGGCTCAGAGGGGAGCTGAACTCAAAGGACACTAGGCCTGGATGAAGGTGGCTTTGGATGCAGAAGTGGAAACCATACCTTTCAGAATGCACAATGCCACCACTTGTCCTATGCTACTCCTCATATAATCCCTAGGCCCATTTCCTTTCTCTCTTTTTCCCAAAGAAGTCCTATCAGCCTAGATGTAGAATGGTATCAGGATTTCTGCTTGGTCAGGAAAAGTTGAAATAATATGCTTATCTCTATACCTCCCAAGTTCCTAAAAGGATTTACAGATAGAGTTGAGAAAATTTGCCCAAAGAGTAGCACAAAAAAGACAAGGAAATAGGCTCTGTGCCTGTGGCTCAAGCAGCTAAGGCACCAGCCACATACACCTGAGCTGGCAGGAACAACAATGACAGCCGAAAAATAGCCGGCGTTGTGGCTGGCGCCTGTAGTCCCAGCTACTTGGGAGGCGGAGGCGGGAGAATTGCTTGAGCCCTGGAGTTGGAGGTTGCTGTGAGCTGTGATACAACCTCACTCTACCCAGACAGCTTGAGGCTCTGTCTATTAAAAAAAGAAGAAAAAAAAAAAAGACAAGGAAATATACTAAAGGTAGCAATGTGTTATGAGTGGCTTATGGCTATAATCCTAGCATTTTGGGAGGCTGAGGCAGGAGGATAGCTTGAGCCTAGGAGTTAGAGACTGAAGTGAGCTATGAGATGCTACTGCACTCTAGGCCCTGGCAACAAAAAAAGGAATGAAGGTAGGAAGAAAGGACACTAAAGGAAAAATAAAATGGAGGAAATTAAGTGGAAGCCTAAATCTAAAATGGTGAAATACCCTTCCAACTCCCCTTTTCCTGCCTAGCTCCAGTTGCTAGTGGATAATCTCCAGAGGCAAGAGATTAGAGGAGTCATTTCTGGGAAGAGTGACTGATTCAAGAGAAAATATCTACACTCCCCAAATTTGTTTATTTATTTATTTATTTTTGAGACAGTCTCACTTTGTAACCATACTCAAACTCTTGGGCTCAAGTGATCCTCTTGCTTCAGCCTCCTGAGCAGCTGGGATTACAGGCTCCTGCCACCACCCCTGGCTCATTTTTCTATTTTAGCAGAGATAGGGTCTCACTTTTGCTCAGGCTGGTTTCAAAGTCCTGAGCTCAGGTGATCCACCCGCCTCCCAGAGTGCTAGGATTATAGGCATGAGCCACTATGCCCAGCCTTCAAGTTCCTTTTAGTAACTCAGAGTTCTGGCTTTTATTTTAGAGTCTTTCCTGAGTATATGATCATCATTGAATATTCATTCATTTTTACTATAAAGGTACTAACGAGTGTTTCTGTGGGAACTCTGTGTCCACTGTTAAGTCTTAAAGACCAGTGGGCATCACCTTAGGGCAATCAGAAAACAAGGTGGCATTTTCATTGAGGACCCTCAAATGGTAGTATTTTTAGTCCCTATATGGGTAAAGATTGAAATTATCAAGCAGTAGTACCAAACAGTTCCTTGTGTTGTATTACAAGGAAAGGTCCATCAAGACCTACCACAATGAAAGTACAGAAAACTAAAGATCCACTTATCAATAAAAAAGAAAAGAAAACTAAAGATCCTGTGAGTATCCTAAGAGGATAAAAAGACCATAATCAAAGGGTGAGAAATCAAAATGGCATGAGCCTTCTCAAAAGAACACAGGCAACCAGAAAACAGGGGAGCAAGTCGACATCTTCAAAATTGGGAGAGAGATTATCTTCATCTAAAACTCGTACAGCCAAGCAATCATTCAAGAATGAGAATAGAATAAAGACATTTCCATACATGCAAGGGCTCAGGGTATTGGCCCTCTGTACACTCCTTTCTGGGAAAGTACTGGAGAATACACTTCCACAATGCTCACTGTTCAGCAGGCTTTGAGAGCAATCTTGTGCAGATTAGAACAGGAGGACAGAGGGCTCCTGGAAAGTGTCCAGAAATAATAATCAAAGTCACTGCCTACATAAGTGCATTGACAGGTGAGAGGTGCTTTACAGCCTTTGTAGAGAGAGAAAATTAAGCAAATGCAAAATAAAAAGAGGTCCTTCCTTCCTTTTTTTTTTTTTTTTTTGGCAGCTCTTGGCTGAGGCCGGGGATGAACCAACCACCTCTGGTATATGGGGCCAGCACCCTATTCCTTGAGCCACAAGCGCTGCCACTTTCCTTTTTTTTTTTTTTTTTTTGAGACAGAGTCTCACTCTGTCACTCTGGGTGGAGGCTGTGGCATCATAGCTCACAGTAATCTCAATCTCCTGGGCTCCATGATCCTCTTGCCTCAGTCTCACAAATAGCTGGGACTATTGGGCCTGTCATAACACCTGACTCGTTTTTCTATGATTCCTGACTAGTTTTTCTATTTTTTAGTAGAGACGGGAGTCTCAGTCTTTCCCAGGCTGATCTGGAACTCCTGAGCTCAAGCAAACCACCCGCCTCAGCCTCCCAGAGTGCTAGGATTAGAGGAGTGAACCATCATGCTTGGCAAAAGAGGTAATTTTTTTTAAACAGAGTCTCACTATGTCACCCTTGGTAGAGTGCTGTGGCATCACAGCACACAGCAACCTCAAATTCTTGGGCTTAAGTGATTCTCGTGCTTCAGCCTCCCAGGTAGCTGGGACTACAGGCACCTGCCACAATGACCAGCTATTTTTTTTGTTGCAGTTGTTGTTGAACCTGCCACCTTCAGTGCATGTGGCTTGTGCCCTAACCACTGTGCTACAAGCGCTGAGCCAAAAGAAGTAATTCTTTTTTTTTGAGGCAGAGCCTCAAGCTGTCACCCTGGGTAGAGTGCCATGGCATCATAGCTCACAGCAGCCTCCAACTTCTGGGCTGGCACGAGTCTCCTGCCTCTGCCTCCCAAGTAGCTGGGACCACAGGCACCCACCACATCGCCCGGCCATTTTTTGGTTGCAGCCGTCATTTTTGTTTGGCGGGCCCGGGCTGGATTCGAACCTGCCAGCTCAGGTGTACGTGGCTGGCACCTCAGCCGCTTGAGCCACAGGCGCTGAGCCAAAAAAAAAAAAAAAAGAGGTAATTCTTAACTCCAAGAAAAATTAAAAGTTGTACAAGGAAAGAAATATCAGTATAATAAGTTGTATATAGGTCTGGTAATTATCCACAAATATTATATACAGAGTCACATTAACAGGAATAATCAATAAAATGAAGGGGGGTACTAAAAATTGTGTGGGAATGAGGATCAAGAGAGCAAAATTCTTACTTTTCATAATCAAAAGTCAACAGTTAATATTAATGTCGAAAAATTTTTTAAAGGAATAATGTAATCACAGTATTTATATAAAAAGAGGCAAAAGAACCAAACACCCAGTCTCTGGAGAACAAGTTAGCAGGAAGAGCCAAGGCAGGGAATTGCTGTTTGGGGTAACAAACTTTGGAGTAGTCCTATTTAACATTTTTTTTTTTTTTTGCAGTTTTTCGCCAGGGTTGGGTTTGAACCCACCACCTCCAGCATAGGGGGCCTGCACCGTACTTGTTGAGCTACAGGCACTGCCCTATAAGTTTTGTATTTTTCTTCTTTTGGTAGAGATTTATCGCCCTCAGTAGAGTGCCGTGGCGTCACACAGCTCACAGCAACCTCCAACTCCTGGGCTTAGGGGATTCTCTTGCCTCAGCCTCCCGAGTAGCTGGGACTACAGGTGCCTGCCACAACACCTGGCTATTTTTCTGTTTTACAGTTCGGCAGAGGCGGGGCTTGAAACTGCCACCTTCAATATATGGGGCTGGGCCCTACTCGATGAGCCACAGGCGCCGCCCCTATTTAACATTTAAAACGATGTATTACTCTGAAACAAATGAAATTTAAGTGAAAAAAGTCAGCAAGCTGGCAGAGGAGGACCCTGACCATGGTTGCAGATGCCAGGAAAAGGTGCTCTGCCTGGCTCGGAGATCTGTTTCCTCAGGGCTGATGTCTCAGTGGCAGGGAACAGCTCATGTGGGAGGGGAGTCCCAGGGCATTCCTACCCTTTCTCAGGCCATCTGTTCATGAAATGAAGGTGGGTGGGTATGATGTGTGGTGATGTGTGCATGCACCACAATAGATAGAGCTACTGCCATGACTCTGGCATTAGGATTCTGTTGATCTTTTATGGTGTTAAGAGATTCTTCTTTTGTTGTTGTTTAAATATTCTCCCTTACCATAGTGTCATAATGGAGAAATCCAGCAAATACCAACTTTATTTTTATTTTTTATTTCTTTTGAGACAGAGCCTCAAGCTGTCACCCTGGGTAGAATACCATGGCATCACAGCTCACAACAACCTCCAATTCCTGGGCTCAAGCGAGTCTCCTGCCTCTGCCTCCCAAGTAGCTGGGATTGCAGGCGCCCCCCACAACGCCCGGCCGTTTTTTGGTTGTAGCCGTCATTGTTGTTTGGTGGGCCCGGGCTGGATTTGAACCTGCCAGCTCAGGTGTACTTGGCTGGTGCCTTAACCCGCTGAGCCACAGGCGCCAAGCCGGTGTTAGAGATTCTTAATTTTCCCATTTCTTCAGATGTTTTTTAGTGAGAAGCTGACAGAGAGCAGGGAGCTACTAGAAAGCCACCGTTTTTCACCAGATATCCAGGTTCTTTCTACAGCAACCTAAGCACGTCCCTTTATCTCTGCCTCTCTCTGAGGAATAGTTAAAAGGTGCAGATCTCAAGCATGCAATTGATGAGTTCTGACAAAAGTGTACACCTATATAACCAGCCTCTCAATCAAGACAGGAAGTATTGCCTTCCCTTGTGTTCCTTCTGAAGCCCAACAGAGACAACTCTCACTCTAAATTATATCCCTGAAGATTATTTTGTCTGTTCTTGAACTTCATATGAATGGAGTCATACTGCATGTATTTGCCTATGGCTGACTTCTTGTACTCAACAGGATGTTTTAAGATTTACCTAGATTGGGCGGCTCCTGTGGCTCAGTGAGTAGGGCGCCGGCCTCATATACCGAAGGTGGCGGGTTCAAGCCCAGCCTCAGCCAAACTGCAAAACAAAAAAATAGCTGGGCGCTGTGGTGGGCGCCTGTAGTCCCAGCTACTGGGGAGGCTGAGGCAAGAGAAGCGCTTAAGCCCAAGAGCTGGAGGTTGCTCTGAGCAGTGTGACGCCACGGCACTCTACCCAGGGCGATAAAGTGAGACTCTGTCTCTACAAAAAAAAAAAAAAAAAAAGATTTACCTAGATTGTTGGGTGCCTCGGTAGCTCATTTATTTTTATTGATGAGTACTATTCCAGTATGAATATGCCACAGTTTGTTTACTCATTTGCTGAACAAGTCTCTTCTTTCTTATGACCAGCTTTGTTTCTGAGCTAGAGCAAATATTTTTGGGGTGGCCTTTTTTTTTTTTTTTAATGGGGTGGCCTTTTTAACTAAAACACTCGTGGAGTTGTTTCTACTACATGGAGTTAATGTTGAAAGAAGTAGGCTGGCTGGGCATGATGCCTCACGCCTGTAATCCTAGCACTCTGGGAGGCTGAGGCAGGTGGATCATTTGAGCTCACGAGTTCAAGACTAGCCTGAGCAAGAGTGAGACCCCTGTCTCTACTAAAAAATAGAAAAAAAACTAACCAGGCATTATGGCAGGTGCTTGTAGTCCCAGCTACTCAGAAGCCTGAGGCAAAAGGATTGTTTGAACCCAAGAGTTTGAGGTTTTTATGAGCTATGAAGCCATGGCACTCTACCTAGGGCAACAAAGTGAGACCCTGTCAAAGAAAGAGAGAAAGAAAGAAGAAAGAAAGAGAGACAGAAACTAGACCAACATAATTTACATATAAGCTATAAGTGGAAATTGGATGCAATACATGCTCATTTAGGTTAAAGCTATTTCTGCACCAGTAGACCAATTAAAAGCCTGTGGCAATAACTCATGTGTGAAGTGACTAAAGTCTGGAACCAGCTTTTTGTTGTAAAAAGAGAAAAATGGGGACAGATAGGATAAGTATTTTACCGGAAGACTTGACAAGGCTTGTGACAGATCACATGTGCTAGATGAAGGTGCAGGATGAATCAAGTCTTTTTTTTTAATAAAATCTTTTTATTACAAAATTGAGATCTGTAAGGCGAAATAAGGGTGGGTGTTTGTACAAGCGTGAATCAAGTCTTATTTCAAGGTAGAGGGACCTGCCTGGCAAGTCCCTCTTCTCATCACAGCTTGGGCCATTCAGTCCCGTCAGGGAATTTAAGGAACCCTGGTTCAGTGGCTCAGCCTGCCTTCCAGGCCAACCTGTACCTTTCATCATGCTCCTAGTATCTAAACTCTCCCACACACCCCAGGTATTTTTAAAGACATGATGACATTATGGAAAGAACACTGAACTCAGACTTACTTGGTCTGGTCAATCCCAATGCTGTTTGCTACTGATAATCTGGTTAAGGGTACATTAATTGTACATGAATATCAATGACTAGGATTTCAAAATTCAGATCAAATTCTAACTAGGCTCAAATATAAATTTTGATGCCAAGAAACTCACCTCCTCTGGAAGTGCTAAAATCCATTTTTCGATCATTCAAATCATCAGGAAACTGTTCCTTAGGTTGAGCTTAAGTTTTTACTTCATGTACCTTTTAGGTCTAGCTTTGCTCTCTGGGGTGAGAAACTATACCTCTGTTCTTTCTGATCGAGGTTGCAAACTGTTAACCGGGGGGCCAATTTCAGGCATGTCTTGTTGGCTCCTCACAGCATTATAAATACCTCAATTAGTTTCCAGTATTAAAATATGAGTTTTCAAAAATATAAACTAAGTTTCTGACTTCTCTCAAAAGTTCAAAAGATCTTTATGGTTCCCTCTCCAATATGGTTCTTCCATTTTTTGTTAATAATTCAAAGTTTGTTTTTTTTTTTGAGACAGTCTCACTTTGTTACCCTGGGTAGAGCGCTGTGGCATCTTAGTTCACAGCAACCTCAAACTCTTGGGCTTAAGCAATCCTCTTGCCTCAGCCTCCCGAGTAGCTGGGACTATAGGTACCTGCCACAATGCCCAGCTAGTTTTTTTTTTCTTTCTATTTTTAGTAGAGACAGGGTTTCACTCTTGCTCAGGCTGTTCTCGAACTCCTGAGCTCAAGCAATCTGCCCACTTCAGATTCCCAGCGTGCTGGGATTACAGGAGTGAGCCACCATGCTGGGCCAGTAATACAAAGTTTTTTTTTTTTGAGACAGAGCCTCAAGCTGTCACCCTGGATAGAGTGCTGTGGCATTACAGCTCACAGCAACCTCCGACTCCTGGGCTCAAGCGAGTCTCTTGCCTCTGCCTCCCAAGTAGCTGGGACTACAGGCACCCGCCACAATGCCTGGCCATTTTTTGGTTGCAGCCATCATTGTTGTTTGGCAGGCCCAGGTTGGACTCAAACCTGCCAGCTCAGGTGTACGTGGCTGGCGCCTTAGCCCGATGAGCCACAGGCACCGAGCCAAGTAATACAAAGTTTTGATCCATCTCCCTCCTTACTGTCGCAGTTTATATGTGTTGTGAGAGGCTGATTCCACCCTTGGTTCTCAGATAGGGCGTGCAAATTAATCCTAATCTGTCAGCATAGTCCCACCTCTTGTCAGATTCTCTGATTCAGAAGTGAGCATTGTTTTTGATTGAGTTCCCTGGAAACAGAATCTAAGTTGGAGAGGTGCATGCAAAGGTTTACTGAAGAGTGTTCTCAGGACATACACCTATGGGGAAGTGAAGAAGGCAGGGAAGCTCTGGGAATTGTTGGCAATTGTTGGCTGTCTCTTTTTTAGAGACAGAGTCTCATCTCACGGCAAAGTCAGCTTTGTTGACATTGGTGATCTGCTAAATCAAACCAACCCTGAAGCCTGAATGACCCTGGACTAGAGTGAGCTTTTTTTTTTTTTTTTTTTTACAGTTTTCTAAGGTATATGGGGCTGGCGCCCTATTCCTTTGAGCCACAGGCACCACCCCAGTGTGAGCTTTATTGTTAGGTCAGTCTCTGGTTGTATTTTAGTTACTTACAAGTGAACACTTTTTATTTTTTTTTTGTAGAGACAGAGTCTCACTTTATCACCCTGGGTAGAATGCCGTGGCGTCACAGCTCACAGCAACCTCCAACTCCTGGGCTTAGGCGATTCTCTTAGCTCAGCCTCCCGAGTAGCTGGGACTACAGGCGCCTGCCACAACACTGGCTATTTTTTGTTGTTGTTGCAATTTGGCCAGGGCTGGGTTTGAACCCTCCACCATGGGGCTGGCGCCCTACCCACTGAGCCACAGGCACTGCCCAGGTGAACACATTTTAACTGGTGCACTCTACCATGCATTCCCTGGCAGTAACCTGCTAAGTAGTAGCTGCCTCCCTTTCAGATGGGTCACTTGCTTTCCAATTCACTACAGCCCACCTGGTTTTTAGTAGGAGAGAGCAAAATCATGAATGTCTAGTAGTAAGGAGTCAGTAAATAATCTCTAAAATGGAAAAATCAAGAAATAACAACAGAAACATGTTTATAAATACCGAGGCAAACATCAGAACAGTTAAAATAGTTTTGGGGGGGAGTTGAAAAAAAAAAGTTTCCTGTAAGAGGGTCTTTGACTAACAAATGCAATCAGGGTAACCTGGTTTCTTGTACCCTCAATGAATCCCCAAGAATAAATTAAAAAAAAAAAAGTTTCCAAGAGTTGCTTCTGGAGAGTTCTATCAGGGTGAGTTGGGACAAAGGACTGCAACTGGTTTTTGCTGTTAAGCCCTGAAGTGCTCTTTCCTTTGAAATCTGTCTCCCTGTTGAGAGTGCCTGCTCTGGACGGCTCGGCTCTGTGAGTCCTCTGTCTAGGGGACTAGTTCTCCTGCCTTTCTGGGCCTTTCTTCTGCTAGGGGGTTTCCAAAGTGCCAGCTGAATAATCTTCTTAAACTACCTTTTCTCTCTTGAGGAACTCCTTCGTTCTCCCAGTTCCTTTTCCTCCCTGGATCTCTCTTCTAATGCCTCAGATCCCTATTTCTTTTACAAGATTACCCTGGAGCTCTCTGCCGTATCGCTATCTTGCACCAGGAGATACCCAAGGTCCCTCCCAGCTCTAACCTGCTATGAAGTCTGAAAATTATGGAAACATCAGGCGGTGCCTGTGGCTCATCGAGTAGGGTGCCAGCCCCATGTACCAAAGGTGGGGGGTTCAAACCTTGCTTTAGCCGAACTGCAAAACAGAAAAATAGCCGGGCGTTGTGGTGGGCTCCTGTAGTCCCAGCTACACAGGAGGCTGAGGCAAGAGAATCGCCTAAGCCCAGAAGTTGGAGGGTGCTGTGAGCTGTGTGACACCACAGCACTCTACCGAGGGCGATAAAGTGAGACTCTGTCTCTACAAAAAAAAAAATTATGGAAACATCTTCCTAAAAATCACTTAACAAGTGATAAAAATGAATCTCTTTCTTTTCTTTTCTTTTTTTTTTTTTTTGAGACAGGGCCTCAAGCTATCTCAAAGTGAACCCTGGACAGAGTGCTGTGGCATCACAGCTCACAGCAACCTCCAATTCCTGGGCTCAAGCGAGTCTCTTTGCCTTGGCCTCCCAAGTTGCTGGGACTGCAGGCACCTGCCACAACACCTGGCCATTTCTTGGTTGCAACCATCATTGTTGTTTGGCGGGCCGGGCTGGATTCGAACCCGCCAGCTCAGGTGTACGTGGCTAGCACCCTAGCCCGTTGAGCCACAGGCACTGAGCCTGTTTTTTGTTTGAGACAGAGCCTCAAGCTGTCACCCTGGGTAGAGTGCTGTGGCATCACAGCTCACAGCAACCTCCAATTCCTGGGCTCAAGCGAGTCTCTTGCCTCTGCCTCCCAAGTAGCTGGGACTACAGGCACCCGCCACAACGCC
>CAUYON010022872.1:0-26733 GCA_963573935.1 Arctocebus calabarensis | reverse complement strand
TAGGTCACACGGGGCTCTGTGGCTTGTGTCGGTGTTGGCAGGAGGGGAGGGGAGGCCTAACAACCTGAATACTTAATGGGGGCTGGGGCGATTCTCTCATTTCCAGCCCTGTCCCTGATTGATGTAAAGTAGATGAAAAAGCTGATAGAACAGAACAAGTTCGCAGAATTTCTGCCCTGTGGAGGAGACAGTGGGCTGCTAACAGTCCTGACTTAATCTGCGAGCTTCAGCCCTTTGTCTCTGCTGTCATCCCCTGAGGGCCAGGTGTGGCCGAAATTCAGCCAAGCCAGCTGGCCAGCTACTTTTCGGCTCACTCTCTCACCGCTTCCAAGCCGGGAGAGGGGCACAGACCAGCGAC
This sequence comes from Arctocebus calabarensis, assembly GCA_963573935.1. Classification (NCBI taxonomy): domain Eukaryota; kingdom Metazoa; phylum Chordata; class Mammalia; order Primates; family Lorisidae; genus Arctocebus; species Arctocebus calabarensis. Next base: position 26,375 of record CAUYON010022872.1, on the reverse strand, counting down.
ACCCCACGTACTGTCCACTCCCCTCGAGAAAGCGTTCAAGAATCTGGACTCCGTGGGGGACAGACCTCCAGACCTCAGGGTGAGAGTGGAGGGGAGTGCCGGGAGCTCCAACTTGCAGGTAGAGAATATATACAGTTTTGTACAGCTTTATTCCTGGCAGGAGAGTGCCACGGCAGAGGGGGAAGGTGGTCCGGTTTTTAGAGGGTCTCTCCTGTGGGGTAGAGTGGGAGGACAGCTGGGGCGATTCACTCAGTTCCAGCCCTGTCCCTGATCGATGTAAAGTAGATGAAAAAGCTGACAGAACAGAACAAGTTCGCAGAATTTCTACCCTGTGGAGGAGACGCTGGGCTGCTAATAGTCCTGACTTAGTCTGCGAGCTTCAGCCCTTTGTCTCAGCTGTCATCCCCTGAGGGCCAGGTGTGGCCGAAACTCAGCAAAGCTTTGGACCACTTCAGCCAGCCGTCTTTCAGCCAGCCTTTTTTTTGGCCAGCTGCTTTTCGGCTCACTCTCTCACTGCTTCTGAGCTGGGAGAACAGCACAGACCCGCGGCAACCCATGCCCTGTCCACTCCCCTCGAGAAAGCGTTCAAGAATCTGGACTCCATGGGGGATAGACCTCCAGACCTCAGGGTGAGAGTGGAGGGGAGTGCCAGGAGCTCCAACTTGCAGGTGGAGAATATGTACAGTTTTATACCACTTTGTGCCTGGCAGGAGGGTGCCGTAGCACAGGGGAAGGAGGTCCAGTTTTTAGAGGGTCTCTCCCATGGGGTAGAGTGGGAGGACAGCTGAACTCTGCTCTCCTGTTTGTATGGAGGTATGGCGTATACTGCGAGCTGTTCTCTTGGGGGAGGGGACTCCCGTCTGCTTGGTTATGTGCTCTGTATCTTTTATTTGTATCCTTGGGGTCGCAGGTCGTTCCAATAGGGTTGATGTGCGTTCCTCGACCTTGTCTCTTGGCTCAGCTCCAAACCGTTGGCTTTCTTGCTAAATTTCTGTCCTTTAACTCTCCTTCTGGACAGGAGTGTCTGCAGAAAGCTCCAAGTTTTAAGTTTCTTTTAACATTAGGAAATGACTAGGTGTTACCCTGACTATAGTACCAATAACAAGTTTTGTGGCCTTAGGAATCAGATAAAGCTTACACCTGTGAATCAAAGGCATGAGAGAGATTCACAAGCAGGTGGATAGGATTTTGAAGTCAAATAGCAGTAAGATCTTCATGGAAATAAGAATTTATCATACGAAATTATTAAACATATGAAATGAACAAGAAGTTTAATATATGAAACAGTTTTAGTTACCATTAAATTTGCGTTCTTGTTGATTGAAAGTGGATTATTTCTATTCCACCATTAATGTATGTTGTGGTAAATTCCACAATGCTTGCCATTTGTTTCAATTTGCATTCTTTTAAAATGTGTTAAATTAGTAGGCTAAGATGGCTTTCAAAGAGTTCACAAGAGCTTCCTCAATTTGAACTAGGACCTGGAGCTCCTTATATTCTGTTAAGAATGACTGCTAATCACATTATAAGTAAGCCATGTCCCGGAAAATCGCATTGAAATGCAATTCACATGAATACAACCATGTACTTAGTGACAGCTGATATTAGAAGAAATATTTTACAAACAGACAAAACAATTGTTTTAAACACTTAGTGATCTTCCATTTTGGAGAGGTAATAAAGAAAATGTTGAAAATCTCAGTTGTTCCCCATTCGTGGCAGTGAAAGGTAATAAAGCGTGTGCTGAGAATCCTGGTTGCTCGCTGTTCTTGGCCAACTGCGTGGCCAAACTCAGCTTGACTGTGTCTCTAACCAGCATCAGCACAACCAATTTGGACAAACCCACCACACCTCTCCTCTGCCGTGTGGCTTCTGGAGACATCTATGAGATGCAGGACCAGGTGACGTCTGGCAAAGGCCTCAACTGTGCACCTGAGTCTTACAGGGGATGTGGCATTCAGCATTCAGCAGGTTCAGTCAGCACAATCAGGGACTTGCATGAGCCAAAGACCACCAGACCGTCTCTCTCTCTTCTGGACTGTCACTCCTGCTGTTCCCTCTGTCCTGGACACTCTTGCCCCCCACCTCCTTGCTTGGCATGGCAGCCCGTCCTCAGTGCCAAATGGTCTGGGCAGCCAGTCCCAGTTCTCTCTGTGCCTGGGGGAGGCACTGTCATGTCCCCTGTCACCTGTGCATGCTGGCCTTGCTTGTTTCCTTGTCTGTTTCTTTATTTGCCCTGCTCTGGGGTCCTGCGAGAGGGCCCCCTCTCTGCCCGGTGTCCCACTGTCTCCTCCGTGGTAATCCCGGAATTGGGCTGCACTTCCCAGCTTGTAGCTGCTCCCTGTGCTGTGGACCACTTCCGACATTGTCCGTGTGCCACGGAACGCATTTCTCTTAGAACTGAAGCACAGTGCAAGTATGAAAAATACACACCAGATCTGGAAGACCCAGAACAGAAATAAGGGTATAAAATATGCCTAATGTTTACATTATCTGTTGAAATGAAAACATTTTGGATCTATTAGGTGAAGTGAAGTCTATTTTGAAAATAATTTCATTTATTTCTTTTCAACTTTTTTAATGTGATTACTAGAAATTTTAAAATGACTTAAGATATAAAATTTCAGGTAGCTCCCTGATGCCACTGCTCCGTGGCTTTGAACACTACAAACTGCTGCTTCAAGGGCTCTGGGTGACCTTTGTGAATGGACATCTCAACCCTCAGGCCTGGCCCTGTCCTGCTCCATTTTCAGGGGGAGGTTTCCCTTCACCCCCTGATTTCCTGACACACCACGGAGGGTCTTTACTGTGCATGAGTTTGATAGCTGTCATTCAGGGGTTTGGGCAGTTCAGGCTCTGATTTGGGGTCTTGCTCCTGTGATTCTGGCTTTTCCCTTCATATTCCCAGTGGCTCTTCCAGCCCTCCCCCCACCGTTGTCACCATCAGCTGACCAGGCAACTTTGTCTCCACCTTGCCCTCCTCTGCACACCTGCTCTGCTGCCGGTTGTCCCAGCCAAGTATCTCCTCCATCACTGCCTCACGTGCCCTCACAAACGTCTGAGTGACCCAGCCAAGATTGGAAGAACTGCCCCCTGGAAGTCCTAATTACCTCCCAAGCTGGTGTGCTGACTTTTGTAGCCCCCTGAGTTCTCACCGTGGTTTGCTGTCAAAAATCATATGTCCACATATAAAAGACAGAAGCACTTCTGGGGTCCAGTCTGGTCTGGGGTGGCCCTTCCTGGAAATGCACACGTCTTCTTCATGCCAGGTGGCTGGTGGGTAAGCAAGCACATGCGAGTGTTGTGAGAGTCAAAATGAGTCTCTATTGTGAAGATGACCCTGACAAAGAGTCTGGGAGGGCCACGAAGAGAGGGTTCCCTGCTGGCGTGGCTGATTAAAGAACGGTCACAAAAGCCTGCAAATACCACAATCACGCACAAAGACTACCCAACCTCACCCAGGAGGCCTTCAGCTGCAATGCCTGTCCAGCCTCTGCCCGGCATGGCCTTGTTACTGATCTGTGTAGCCAAGGATAGTTGTTTCGGAACAATGGTGTCACCCTGTTCCTTTGTGCTTTTAAAAACCTCCCTGAAAGTGTGCGCAGTTTGCTACGTAGCTGTGTACCCGTTGAGATGCCCTCTTCCCGAACAAGCAGCTCTTCCTTTAAAGACCCTCAGTGTGTTTCCTGGGTGGACAAGCATGTTCAGTATCTGCAACTCCCACCAAGACTCAGAAGGTGGTCATTTCTTAGCACTGGTCGTTGACTTTTTGCCCTTCCAAGGTTCATTTTCTGCCCTTCCCTGCCCGGCTCATATTCCTGTGGGTTATGCACACAGCCTCTCTTCCTTCTGGAATCCATTTGGCTTTGGTCAGTGAGACGGTTTAGCAAGTCAGAGGATGAAAGCGGAGAAAGGCTGGGGTACGGCTTCTCTGCTCCAGCCCCGCAGTGGTGTGGGTCTCATAAAGTAGCTGCATTCTTCTCCGATTACCTGTGATGACCGGGAGTCTCCTCTGCAGTTCCAGCTTCTGCCAGGCTTTGGTAACAACACTGGTCCTGTTGACCGTTCAGACTTCAAGGGGGAAATCACCTCTTGTAGCCAGATCCTTAGTGGCTCAGCACCCCTCGTGGGTTGGTTAACTGCTCATACCTCCACAGAGTCCCTTCTTTAGCTGTCTTTACCATTTTAGATGAATTCTGCTTTTGGCCCAGTTGTTGATCTAGTCACTCCCACACGTAAGAAAGTCGCTCAGACTCTAAGTGGCTGAAATGTGCTGCCTCCATCACCCACTCTGCCTAGCAACTCTGTCATATTGCTGTATCTTAATTTCCTGCACAGCATTAATAAAATGCTTTTTAATATGTTTGTTATGTATCTTTCCTCAATAGAATGCCTGAGAATTCAGACCCATCATAGAAGTACAGTGCATAGCAGTATCTGAAGGTGATATACTTACAATTGTTTTCCCTTTGAACTGTAGGCCAGTTTCTCTTATTACATAATCCCAAAGCAGAGACGGCAGTCTATTTGGTAAATTGAGCCTGCTGAGAAAACCAAGTCTTTTCAATTTGCATGAAAGACAAGATCACACAGCTAATTTATGGACATTCTGCTGATCTCAAGGTTCAAAAGCAGAATGAGAGAAGGAAGAAAGCTCACATGCTCCCTGGTAAATTCTCCTGCCATGAAGGAGGACATGTCACTTCCACCCAGGAAATGACAATGACACCAGAGTCGCCCGAGTTACGGCCAAAGGCAACATTATTTGAGAAGACAAAGAAATACTTAACTTCTCAACAGATGTATAGACATTTGGCTGCCAAGCAAACATTGTACAAAGACTGTTGTGTTTAAATCTGAATCTCAGTCAATATTTCCTGGGTAAATGCTAACCAACTTCTATTTTTCAGAGAATTCCATTTTAAAGTGTGACATTGAGCAGAATGGGGGCATGCTGCTCTTAGAACCATTAATAATGAATGGTGGACTTGAGTTATTATCGGTTGTTATTCTTCTCAGAGTTCTCCTTGGTGTGTTCTGACCTAAGATTTAAAAAAAAAAAACATTTCTCAAAAAGTTCTACTTTTATAAACGACTTCCAAATAACCCAGGGGTATGGCATAGATTTATTTTACGTACTGAAGTTCTCTCCCATCCGATAAGACTTCGGCAGTCTTGCTCCTGCTGCCGAAGTGGGTAGTGCTGGTGTTCGAGACTCGGTGGGGCACCTGGTTATTTATTAGTCAGTATCTCATGATCATGGTCTGACCAGCAGGACCTGCCATCATCCTAGGAGTGTTAGTACGTCCTACTTCATAGGTAACCTTGAGGGGAACTCAGAAGGAGGCATCAGTCAGGACAGAAGAAAGCCATGGACCTTGTGGAGAGAGAATAAACCCTGCAAGGGGTTTCCAGGCTGGCAGAGGACACTGTGCCTCTCTCCTGCCCTGACCTGTGTCTCCACCTCTGGGTGCCCACACTGTTACCTGGAGAGCTCTCAAGCTCTTCTTTGCCTTCCACACCCACATCTGGGTCCTGGTTTCAGATAATTTTTAAGTATCCATCTCTGGCTTCTTTCACAAGTGAGTTAAACTGGGATAAAAATGCCCAGAACACACAGTTTGAAGGAGAATTAAACGGAAAAATATAGTCGAACCTCTGTGAGGTGACCGTCCAGGGGACCGTGATAAGCTGGTCAACTCAGGGAGGTGGCCAACATGAGGACCTGGGCCTGCTGTGCTGAGATGCACCTGTGCATGTCCAGTCTGGGGAGATGAGGTCAATGTCAGGAGGCAGTTAATGAGTGTGTGGTCGACTAGGGAGGTGCTGCCGTGTATACACAAGAGCTTTGTCAGTGACAAAGTGCAATTCAAATATGGAATGTGCATAAACGTATTCCCCTCTCAACAATGTGTCTCAGGTTCCTAGTTACATATTTTGTTATGAGAACTAATGTTTATTGAGAACTTACAATGTATCAGGCATTCCGCTCTACATTTCAGGAATATAAATATTTTTTTAAGAAAGAAACGAATTAAGTGAATGAGTCCCCATGACATCATGCGGTAGGTGCTCTATCTGCACTCATTCCACAGTGAACTGTGGCACTGGGGGGCCACGTGACTGTCCCCTGGTCACCCACCAGGCAGGAGACCTGGCATTGAACCAGGCCTTATGTTGTCAAGAATGATGCGGGTTATTTATGGAAATGGCACCGCTCCTGAGCCTGCCCTGTGGCTGAGGGCGGCGCGCAGGGTTATCTGTCTGTCACCCCAGACGCCCTGGGCATGGTGCCTCCCACTCTCACGCCGGGAGCCCACTGCTCCCTTCCTGTTACTCACGCGGACACACAGCTCAAGTCTAGCTCAACTCTCATTTGCCGCACCTGTCTGGACTGTTGTGTCCCTTCCCACCAGCCCACCCAGTAACATTCTCTCTTCCATCCCTTGCGTACACAGACACATCCCATTGTCCCCACTGTGTAGTCCTTGTTCTTAAAATTTTCATGAATCCTCCGTTACTGAAAACCTGTAAGCTTCTTAGTCTTTCCACCACCGCATAGCAGAGGGGAAGTGTAGCACGTGCTCAGCACAGATCATCGTCCTCACCTGAGGGCCTGTCCTGTGATTCTCTCCCAGGGACGTGCCCACCTGCCTCCCCCTCTCTGGGCGCCATGGGGCCTTTCCATTTCTGCCCTGTTCTCCTCCGCCTGGATGGCCTGGCTGTTCTGTCCAGGGGGAGCCTCTTCCACTAGTCCACGAAGCCTTCTCAGACTGCCCTTTGGCAGAAGAGATCCACATTCCCTACTGCTGAAGGCCAGAAGAACATTAAAAAGCCTTCAACATCATTAGTCACCAAGAGACCACAGGCTACTCACTAGAATAACAAAAATTAAAAAGACCCCAAACAGAAAACGTTTCAAGAACAGGGGATTCACAAACCTCTCATAAATTGTCGATGGGGAGAGGAAGAAATGGTTCACTGCTTTGGCAAGCTTACAAAATGAAATATCCCTAGCCATTCTGTGACTAGGCATTTACTCATGGGAAATGAAGACATATGTTCACACAAACACATGTTCAAGAATATTCCTGGCAGTGTTATTCAAAATGGACCAAAATTGGACATTGTATAAGTGACTTCCAATAGAAGGAGAAACAAACTGATATATTCATATAATAGAATTCTATTTAGTAAAAAAAAGAAACAAGGTATTGATATGTACAATTACATTATTGATTATAAACAACATTATCAATGTGAAATCTTACATAATACATTAACTTTTTAATAGTAGGCAAAACTAATCTGTGGTAGAAAAAACCAGAATAGTGGCTGCACCTGTGGGATACAGGTAAGGGGTGAAGGAGAGGCAACAGGGTCTTTTCTGGGGTGATGGTCACCTTCTGACCTTGTGTGGGGCTTGGGTTACACAGGTGCATACATTTATCAAATCTCATAGGATGTATACTTGAGACTTGTGAATTTAATTATATTTAATATGTAAACTTTAAATTTAAAAAATGTAAAGTAATATTGAATTTTGATTAGTCTTATAAATGCTGAAGTTTAGGGGGAGGAATGTGCTGACATCTGCAATATATTTTGAAATGCATCAAAAATTAGATAATTGGATGGATGTTTGGCTGGCTGGATGGAGAAATGGGTTGATGGCTACATATGGGAGACGGCAGATGTAATAAAACGTTAATGGTTGAAAATGAGAATACTAAGAGTGTCCACTTCACCTGGTTTGTGAAAGGCCTATGAATGTTGGCAGATAGAGAGTACAGGAACACAGTGAATGCTACAGAAATATCTGCAAGAAAAATACAGCAAACTCGTATTCTAGCCATTTGTTACTTGTGGATTTCTCTCTCCGTCTTCAGGGAAGTGGACATACTTTCTTTTGAGCATCCTCACTGGACCCTTTACACGTTACTGTGAGCCAGTGAGGTCAGCAGGTGCCTGAGAGCCTGGCTCATCTCTGCCCACAGCAGGTTCCCGTATGATTTACGGGACAGAGGAATTTATATTTGCACAGTGGCCCCAGTGTTATCAAGTTGGAAGTTAAATTATGAAAAATTCTCAAGGAAATGTAGTACTTTCACATGTACCTGTATTAAGCTCAGCTACATTTTAAATGATAGATCTAAAAGGAATTCATAGGAACCTTCCATAGTAATGAACCAGAGTGACTTCCGATCAGCATGGCAAGTGTCCACAGGTGAAAAGACACTTCTAGACACTCAAAGGTGTCTGACCATCGTGTGTTCATGTAAAGTAATTTTAGTATTTACTTAAAACATATTTCTATTAAAAATTTGTTTAACAGATATTTTTCAACTAAAGTACAAGTTTAAACTTAAGTTCTACCTTGGACTCAACCACTGAGTTAACCTGAGTGGTAAGATTCACAGTGGAAGAACAACACAGGTGTTAGAAAGTCTCACTTACGGGCCATGCACAGAAATAATATTGCCACGTGGCAAAGAGTGTGCCCAAGAATTGCCAATCAACTCACCAATACACATTGAATTTTGAAAAGAAAAAGCTCTGTGGCTTACACACAGGATCAGACAAGATGCTTCAAATGCTTGTCACATCCTGCCAGAAGGAAGGGGGAGGGCGGAAAGCCTGGTTTCCCATCCTTTTCTTTACTTATACTTGCAATCTCAAGCTAAAGTTCACCGAGAAAAGGTTGATTATTGAAATAGATTTGGTTGCCAATGACAACAGTTTGTAATTGACTATTTAACATGCTCTTGCTGTGATGGCAAATTCGCTGAGAATCTTTAATGCTATAAAGAGCAGGCAAAAACAAATTATAGATTGAAAATGCATTAATACAAATTGCTTTCATTTACCACACATTTATTTTGAGATGAACAGACATCTGAGAAAGCACAATATTTTCATGTCTATCTACAGACGTGACTATGGGACCTGCGTTGATGGTCGTAATGAATGTGCAGTCACCACAGAGACAGGCTGGTTAACGAGCTCGGCAGCCCCGTCTTCTAAATACTGCTGACTCTGATATCTGCTCCAGAGACTTGCGGCTTCGTTTTGTTCAGAAATAATTTCAGGTACTTCAGAGCTGATGTATTTTACCATAATCTTTTGCTTCTTTTACTCCATTAGTTAAAATTTAATGTCTAAACATTTCATTCCACAAGGATATGCCATTTTATTTCACGTCTGGCCTAAGAAACTGACTTGCCTTGTTCTCCCTGTCATGGTGAAATGTCCTTGCGTGGCTTACACTCCAGGAACCTTCAACATCAAGGTTATTGGGATCTTTATTCCCCTAAAAAATACCAGGTAGCGTGGTTTAGACTGTTCGCTGGAGCCGGGCTCCGGGGTGAGTTTTGTAGGGGCTCTCTAAGCATCACCCCAAGCCCCACGGCACTTCCACCTGCAACTTCTGCAGGGCACCTGTCCTCCTCCAGAGCTTGTCACCTTGATGTGGTGTTCCCAGGACCTGCTCAGTCTCCTTCCCCAGAGCCAAGGTCAACCTTGTAGAACTGATTCAGGCCACAGCAGACAACCCTACACACTTGGGGCTCAGAGGGAACGGACGTCACCTGTCAGACCATGGGCCTGGCCGGGCTCTGTCCCGACTGTCCTGCCCCCTCAGACCGTGGGCCTGGCCGGACTCTGTCCCGACTGTCCTGCCCTGCCCACACTGATCATTTCCTCCCTCTCCCAGCTGTAAGCTCATCCCATGGTTCCTGGAGCTTCTTCTCCTCCTAATTTTGAAGTGATGCTTGCCTTGACCCATGAGCTCAGCACATCCTGTTGCACCTGATCCTGACCTCTGATTTTTGCTAAGTATTCTCAGCATTTGCTAAATATCCTCGGTCCATTATTCCCTAGACGTGTTACTTTCATAGTCCCCAGTCACCTCTCCTGTTTTCCACAGTAACATGTCATTACAAGCCCCAAGTTTCTCCTTTGCATCTTAAATTGCCCTAAACTTGAGACAGGAACTAGTTTTCATGTATATTATCCCCATCACATATGTGACACAACGTGTATTAGATGTATGCATATGTCTTAGTCTATGAGGACTCAATAACAAAGGACAGTAAACCAAGTGGCTTAGAGCAGCAGAAATTTCTCTCTCCTGATCTGAAGGCTGGGAAGTCCAAGGCTGAGGGCCGGTGGGATCGGGTGAAGTCAGGACTGGATTCCTGGTTCACAGAAGGCGTCCCCTTGCTGTTTCCTCACAGGCGGGAGGGGTCGAGACTCTCTCAGGGTCTCTCTCTGGCACTAATTCTGCTAATAAAGGCTCTACCCTCATGACCCAATCACTTCACAAAGGTCCTCACCTCCTAATTATCGCATTGGGGGTGAAAATTCAGTATCTGATTTGGTGTTGGGAGGGGACATATTCAGCCCATAGCAATATAATACCTGTGTGTGTGTGTGCGTGCACTATGCTTACATATCACTCCTCAAACAAAACTCCCCTCTCCTTAAAAGTTCTAGCACACGTGAATTGTGCTCTCTCTTTCTCCATGTTTTCCAAAATCCATGTGAATTTTAATTTCAGCATTTTCAAATTGCAATCCAGCTCATGGAGGAGAGAAGGGATGGGAAGTGGACCCAGGCATCAGAGTTTGAAGGGAGGCACAGCAAAAGATGCACTCTCTGCAGATAATTTTGTAAAAGAGAAAATAATAAAAAGAAAAACAGAAAATTAATAATCAATGATAAAAAACTAGCCGAGTATTTTCTTTGAAAACTGAACCATAAATAATGTTCTCCATTTGGCTTATGTCTTTAAAATTGTGGTGAACACAAAGTGTTATTAGACTCCCCTGACATTTTCTCTGTAGTGTCAATTCCTCAATCCATTCCATTCTTCTTAATTAAGTTCACTTCAGCCAATAAGTATTGATTGGCCATTTTGTAGTTCTCAGTATAGGCAAAACATGATGTTGAGTAAGACCCAGCACCTGCCCTTCCGAAGTTTAAAGACTAGGGAAAATTTGGAATATTGGTTAATTAGGATTCACTGCAATAAAATGCCACAGATCAGGCAAGGTGAGCTGAACTGTGGCTGAAAGGCTATGTCTCCCCAAAGTCCTTCTGCTGAAATCAGGACTCCCAAAGTGGTAGTATTAGAAGGTAATGCCTTGGGTGGCGATTTGGTCATGGGGTGGAGCCCTCATAGCTGGGATTAGTGTCCTTGTACCAGGGATCCCAGAGAGACCTTCACCCTCTATCATGGGAGGAACCAGGAAGTTTGGAAAACCTGGTTAAGGAAAGTTTTAATGAAAACTTCCCAGGTCTAGCAAAAGAGTCAGACATTTAGATACAGGGGGCCCAACAATTCCCAGGCAAATACATTGAAAAGAGGACTTCACTATGGCATATTATAATTACAATGACAAGGTGAAAGAAAGAATGTTTAAATTAACAAGAGAAAAGTGTCTAGTCACCTAAAAAAGAAAACCCATCACAATAACTAACAGCAGACTTCTCCTGGAAAGCCAGCCAGCAGAGAGTGGGCTAGCATTTTCAAGGTGCTAAAAGAAAAGCTGCCAGATAAGAATTTAAGATTTCACCAGAATAAACTTTATAAATAAAGGAGAAATAAAGTGCTTGACAGACAAGTGAATACTGAGAAAATTCATAATCACCCTGCAGGAAATGCCTAGAGGAGTGTTAAACATGGAAATGGAATGCCAATATTCATTATCCCCCAAATACATGAACATATAAAACTCAAAAGTCTGACACAACAGTCACATAAAGGAGGAAGAGAAAAGCATCAGAAGGCAACATGACAGGAGTTCAGCAGGCTGCAAAGGCAAAAAGCAGAAAAAAAGAGAAAGAAACAAAGATATTGGGATGCAAGACTTGTTCAACTCATACAAGTCAATAAATGTGATCCACCACATAAACAGAATGAAAAACAAAAGCGTATGATCGTCTCAGTAGATGCAGAATTATCGTTTAATAAAATCCATCATTCTCTCATGATAAAAATCCTCAAAAAAAACTCATCATAGAAGGAACATACTTCCACATAATAAAGGCCACGGATGGCAAATCCACAGCTAGCATCATACTGAATTGGGAAAAATTGAGGGCATTCCTTCTAAGAAATGGAACAAGGAAAAGACAGCCAATTTTACCACTTCTGTTTAACAGAGCATGGGAAGTCCTGGCCAGAGCAATCAGGAAAGAAAAAGAAAATAAAATGTGTCCAAATTGAAAGAGATAAAGTCAAATTATCCCTGCTTAATGACAACATAATCATATACCTTGAAAGTCCCAAGGACTCCGTCAAAAGACTCCTCGATTTCGTAAATGTATTCAGCAAAGTCTCAGGTGATGAAATCAATGTACAGCAATCAATAGCATTTCTATATACTAACAATGACCTAGCTGAGAGCCCAATCAAGAACTCAATACCATTTATAACAGCTGCAAAAAAAATACCCAGCAATAAATTTAACCAAGGGGGTGAAAGGTCTCTGCAAGGATAACTACAAATCACTGATGGAAGAAAATAACAGAAACAAATGGAAAAGCAGCCCCATGCTCAGGGTGGGGAGCATAAATATTGTTAAAATGATTCTTTCCATCCAAGGACGTCTACAAATCCAAGGTCATTGCTATCAGAATACCAAGAACCTTTTCACAGAATTAGAAATAACAATCCTAAAATTCATATGGAACCAAAAGTGAGCCTGAATAAATAATCAATCCTAAGCAAAAAGAAGAAAATTAGAGGCATCACATCCCTTAACTTCAAATCACACTGCATGGCTATAGTAACCCGGACAGCATGGTGCTGGCACAGATCAATGGAACAAAGTAGTTAAACCAGAAATAGAGCCATAGAGCTATAACCAACGGATTTTTTGCAGAGTAGACAAAAATACATGTTGGGGAAAGGACATCCTATTTGATAAATGGTGCTTGGAAAATTGGATAGCCTTATTCAATGAAATTGGATTCCTAGCTCTCACCATATACAAAATCTAACTCAAGGTGGATTAACCTTTAAGTCTAAGACCAAAAAAACTATAAAAATGCCTAGGAAATCAATCCTGGAAAAATTCTCCTAGACATTGGCCTCGGCAACAGATTTATGACTAAAACTTCCAAAATAAATGTAATAAAATAAATAATAGGCAAATGAAACTTATACGAAAAATCTTTTGCACAACAAAAGAAATGAAAAGGTAAACAGACAACCTTTAGAATGGGAGAAAATATTCAAAACTGTGTGTCTCACAAAGAACTAATATCCAGAATCTGCAAGGAGTATACATAACTTGGCAAGAAAAAACAAACCAACAACCCCATTAAAAAGTGGACAAATAAGGACTTGAAACAAAAACCTTGAAAAGAATGAATGAAAATAAATACATTCAGAAAAGAAATCAGATGATTACTGCATCAAAATATTAAGCAATATTAATAATAATAATGCAAAGAAAGTAATGTTTACTTTATCAAATAAGAGTATGTCTATTATAGAATGCTTTAACTCTGAGCCTCAGTATGGAGTCATCAGTTAGCTTCTTATTTTTTTTTACAAAGTCTCAAACACTTTATCTTAAACACTGTTATTGTTATTAAATTTTAAGCCTTTTTAATTCTGTGAAGGCAAAAAGTGGAACGCTAATAAACATATGTATATGTAAAAGTAAAAAAAAGTAAAGATTCATAGCAGCATTCTAAAAAAAAAAATCACATGTAACCCATAAATATACACAGGTATTGTGAACCTATAATAATTAAAAAGAAAATATCCAAAAATAAATAAAAATAAAATAAAGAAATGAAGGATTAAAAAAAAGTAGACAAATACCATGAAGAGACATTTTTCGAAAGAAAATGTACCAATGGCCAAAAAATGTGGAAAAAAAAATCCTCAACATCACTAATCATCAGAGAACTGCAAATTAAACCCACAATGAGGTACTATCTTACTCCTAGTAGCCGTAATTATAAGTCAAAAAACAAAACATGCTGGCACGGGTCAGGTGAGAAGGGAACACGTCTACACAGTCAGTGGGAATGGAGATCGGGGCCTCCATCCTGCTCAGGTGGTTTCGCAAATAACTAAAACGGGACCTGCCATCCAATTCTGTAATCCCATGAATAGGTACCCACCCAAACGATTATGTTCATTGCAGCACAGTTCACAACCACAAAGATAGGGAATAAACTTAACCACCCATGAACTGATGCGTGGACAAATAAAATGCTTACATACACCGTGGAGTAATCCTCAGCCGGGAGAAAGATTGCAATAATATCTTTTGCAGCAACTTGGATGAAGCTGGAGGCCATTCTCCTCAGTGAAGCATCTTAGGAACAGAAAAATAAATGCTGCCTGTTCTCACCTGTAAGTGGAGGCTAACCTCTGCCCACACAAGGACATCCAGAGTGGTATAATGGACATTGGAGATGCAGAGTTAAAAATACCCATGGGGTACCATATACACCATCTGGGTGGTGCACATTGAATGTCCAGGCTTCACCGCTGTACATGAACCAAATTCAGTCTGTACCCACTAAATCTATTAAAATTAAAGCAAGAAAAAATAAACAACTAGTGGGAGGCAGAAACAAACAATGAAAATTCAAGAGGCAAAACAGAAAACAGAAGCACATCTACAGGGAATTTTTGCCATCTTGGATCAAATGCTTTCGGGAAAGCCAGTGAGAGGACGTAGAAGCCCATGTGGAGGGAACTAGGTCCCTGATTCAGCAGACAGCAACAATTTGTCAGCCTGAGTCATGACGTCTGTCCCAGCTGACATTTGACCACAATCCCAAGGGAGAGCACAAGCCAATCTCCCAGTTGTGTCCTTCTGAAACTCCTGAGCAATTCAGACCGTGAGAGCTAACAAATGATTATTGTTGGTTGTTCAACAGGCAAATCTTTGGGTAGACTTTATTATGCAACATTAGGTAAATGATACAAGGCTCAACAATGCACCTGCACATGTATACCAAAAGGTATACGTAATGTGAATAGCAATATTATTTGTAAAAGCCACAAACTAAAATAAACTTAAATGTTGTCAACAGTGGGATGGATAAATAATGTTATATTTCTACCAAGGAATACCAAAAAGCAATGAAAATTAAAATAATGCTGCATATAACAATATGAATGAATTTCTCAAATTCTCAAATGTAATGTTAAGTAAAATAGCCACATTCAGCAAAAGCTACCTACTGAATGACACCATTTATATAAAGTTCAAAATTAGGTAACGCTAGTGTCTGGTGGCAGAAATCAGTACAGAGGCAAACTCCCAGAATAAGGGTGGGTGCGCGTTGAGAAAGTCTCCAGCACTGCTTCCAGCCAGTTTATAAGATTCTATTTCTTTATCAGGGTAGAAGTTGGAAAGACTCTTTATTTTTTGGCCATGTATCAAACTCTACAGTTTATGTTTAGGAAATCTTACAGTGTTCCTATATATTTATGGCAATGCTGTTGAAAATGCATATAAGCAAATAAATCTCAAGATATTCTGGATAAGTAGTAACTCTCCTAGGAATTTTTCCACTTTAAAATAGAACAGCTTACCCTGCAGATATAGACCTTCTGTTTGATCAGAGCACCTGGGTAATGAAAGAGAGGAATTTTTCTCTTATTTGGCAGCTCAGGGACTACAGCAGCTCTGAGAAGGAAGGAGACAATGAGGGTGGTGAGAAGCCCGCTCCATCAAACTTCTATGTCGTGTGTTGTAGAACTTGACAATGCCCCTGGCGGCTACTTGACTCTGCAAAGGGCACCAGTCCTGCCCAAGGCATGAAATCTCTTCCAGGACCCAGAATTGCTGGTAATTGCCCGGGTCCGATTCAGCTCACATGGTGGGGGCACGAGCAGCTGCCTGGCCAGCACAGCCTGCCGCATCCCGGGAAGAGCGGGCGGTGAGGATGTTGGGACCCTTCTAGTTGTTCAGTCTGCAAGGGATTTAGGTGATAGCCCGGGAAATAATGGGTGTTCCAGAAAATTCATCTTTAAAAATGTGATTTTATTCTGGCAACTGAGAGATATCAACCAGCTTTTAATGAAGTTACTTTTTCTCTGGATCAGACCCAAAGTGTTGCCTGCTTTCTGGGCTTCTGAAAGGCGTAATCAAATCACATGGCTTTAACTTTGAAGATCATAAAACAACCCCAACACTTGGCTGATTACAAAAACATCAACCTTAAAATTACTTTACCTGCTTTAGAGAAAAATCAGGTTGTTTGAGCTTCATTACGCTCTGTTTTCAGAAATTAAATTGCTTTTAGATTTGTTTTTACTCTTAAAAGTTATGCAACAACAGTGTTTGTCTTCTTCCAGGTTAATGTAATTTTACTAATGAAGAAGGAACGAGGACGTTGTCCTTGCTGAATACACGTCCCTCTGCGAACTGTGCATAGACGCAGGCCCATTAACTCATAGCCATTTCTCCGAGCAGAAAAATAAGATAAAAAACTCTAGGGGAAATTGATTTTATCAGCTCCAACATAAGCGTTTCCCTTCGTGCAGCTGTATGAAAACGTCAAGGAACAGCAATTAGAATTTTTATTTTAGTGCCGTTGCTGCCAGCATCCATCACTTTTAGAGATAGGAAAACCTCTGCTTTGATTTCTTGTTCTTAATCTCTGCTCCTGTGAGAAAGTGCATTGGAAATGTACTTTGTATCTAATTGATTTGTATCTCACCTCCAAGTGCAATAACTGCTTTGTGAAGTAGATGTTATTCCTTACACCTTGAACTGTAGTGAAAATGGACGGCCCTCTAGTAGTTATATGATGCAAAAGAAGGGATGTTTCAAATGCCTTTTGTTGTTTCTTCTCCTGTCTAGTTCACTGTGAAAGTGAATTTTAGCCTCGGCGCCTGTGGCTCAACGGGCTAAGGCGCCAGCCACGTACACCTGAGCTGGCGGGTTCAAATCCAGCCTGGGCCGCCAAACAACAATGACGGCTGCAACCAAAAAATGGCCAGGCGTTGTGGCGGGCGCCTGTAGTCCCAGCTACTTGGGAGGCGGAGGTAGGAGACTTGCTTGAGCCCAGGAATTGAGGTTGCTGTGAGCTGTGATGCCACGGCACTCTGTCCAGGGTGACAGCTTGAGGCTCTGTCTCCAAAAAAAAAAAAAAAAAAAGAAAGTGAATTTTAAAAATAGGGCTTTATAGCCTAACCTAAGAACAACCCCCCCGTAAAAACCCTGAAAGTTTCAGTTTAATTCAGCTGCCTGCTGTGGCCCAGGAGATGTCCCAGCCTCACATGCCCTGGCAGGAGAGTCTTCACAGGTGACTGCAGGCCTCTTGCATAACATTGTCACAGAGTGTGCCATCTCTCCAGGGTGGGACATTATAAGCTTAAAGAGGCTTTCTTCACTTCAGAGACCCCCCTCAACACACATGATTTTCTTTACCATTTAAATAAAAAGAATAATTTAGTTTTGTTTGATCTTTAAGAGGAAGCTAGGATAATCCTATTGATCTGTTTTTCAGGTTAGTCATGGAAAATAATTTCTAATTCAATTAATTCAGCATGTTGAAATACATTTCAGCTGTAGAAGGTGCAGGACGAGAATGACGAGAGGAGCGGAGCTGAGGAGCACTGGGGGGCATGGCTGAGGAAGGAGCACGTCCGAGGCGGTGCAGGGCTGCTCAGGGGTACGTGGGGTGGAGCCGGCGAGCGGAGCCTCTGCACCCTCTGTGCCCAGGGTCCAAATTCCAGCCATCCTGCCAGCGCCTCAGATCACTGGAAGACTGGGCAGAGGGCCAGCTGCATTAGAGGGCGAGCCACTTGGAGAGGCTGAAAACATCACCAACCAAAATATCAACCAGGTGCCTTTCCTCTACCATCCCAATGGCCCTTCCCATTGGGACATCCGTGACGATTTTCCTAAGTAGGTGGTCAGCAATTACAAGCGGAGAGCTGTGATCGTCCTGAATTCCCAGATACCAGTGGCAGAACGGGTTACCCAGTCGTCCAATATCAAAGATCAGTAGAGCCTTCTCAGTCTCTTGTGTCTGCGAGACAGAAGTTTGGTTCATAGAAACCCAGACACACCTGTCCGTCAGCAGAGAAGTTGTCACTTTTCTGCCCCTCCCTTGAATAGTGAGGTGGCACTGAGGAGGGGTCAGAGCAGCTCTCGGTTTGCCAAGTGTCTGGAGGAGAAAGGAGCTGTCAGGGCCAGCGCTTCACCTTTGCTGTTATCCTGGGAATTAAGGTTTCGCATGAGCAAAAAGAAGAGGAGGGAAAGATAAGCTTGTGTCCAAATCTGTGGAAGGACAGGTGGTGGATTCCGACACAGCTGATGGACACAGGTGCAGCCTAGGCTTGGAGGGAGCACCAGGCAGGAGCATGTCCCCCCAAAGACGCCCACGCCCCAGTGCCCGGGACCTGTGAATAGGCTCCTTTGCTGATGGAGAGAGGCATGGGGTTACAGACCTTAAATAGGGGGATTTATCTATTTACTCTGACTTATCTGAGTGGGTTTTTAGAAGTGGAAGGGGAGAGGGAAGCAGAGTAAGAGGATCATGGGCCACCATGCACCATCCGACCGGCACTGCTGGCTGCGAAGATGGAGGCAGGGTCCATGTGCCACACAATGCAGTGACCTCTGAGAGCTGGGAACGACTGTCTGCTGACAGCCAGTGAAGGGACAGGGCCCTCAGGGCCCGCACAGGAGCTGAATTCCACCCAGCACCAGAATGAGCGGGAAGCAGATTCTTCCTCCCCAGAGCCTTCGGAAGGAGGACAGCCCAGCTAAGACTGTCCCATGTGAGACTTCTGACCTCCAGAACTGCGTCATGTAATAAAATGTTGTCCTGAGTTGCTGAGTCTGTGCCTATTTTGCTACACAACACACGGACAGCTGAGGGGCCCGCAGAAAGGTGTGATATGTACAGTGCACACAGCAGCAAAGATAAACTCTTCGCATTTTATGTACAATTCTTCAATGCAAGGTGGTTCAAAAGGTTTGAATTGATAGGTTTTGTCACTGCTATTTGCTAACACAAAATTGAAGTTGCTGGAAATCGAATCTGGGTAAACAGAGTGTGCTATAGCTAACTGACCGTACAGTGAGAAATAGCATCCACTTGGGCCAGGAATTAATGGCTTGTTTGTTTTATCGTTTTCTTTTATTATTTACGTATTTAACAGTTAACATTTTTCCAATAAACATGCCATTTGAAAATAGCAATGTAACAGTTTTTTGTATCTTCTCTTACATTTTGTGGCAGTAGCTGGGAACCTAAAAAAAGTTTTTCTCTCTCTTTTCAGTGACAGTTCTCTGGATTGTTAAATTGGTGCAATTTTTCAGACTCAGTAGGACTCCCAGCTCTCACTGAGTGTCTGCTATGAGCTGCTGATTGTCTCTGCCATCTTCCTGCCAGCGCAGGGATTTCCACACTCGGATGCCTATTGTCTGGCACGTGGTAGAAAACCTTATTCCACAGTTTTTCTGTTTTTCTGGCCACAGAAAGCAATTCTTTTCAAAGGTAACCAAAGACAGCTCTCAAAAGTCCCTTACATAGATATATCAGGAGAGAGTTTGATCCTGTAAGGCCAGCCCTAGAAGACGCCAGTGGCTCCCAGGCACCCTCACAGGCCCCAGTCACCCCCACCTTTCTCATGTCCCCCCGTGGCTCCCCTGCACCCTCACAGGCCCCACTCACCCCCACCTTTCTCATGTCCCCCTGTGGCTCCCCTGCACCCTCACAGGCCCCACCTGCCCCCACTCCTTCCCTTTGTTGTGTCCAGCTCCCTCTGTTGCCCCTGGTCTTCACCCGGGGTTGCTGGGAGGGTCCTGGCACCTTGTAGCCTAAACTCCACCACGCACTTCCTCTGAGTGTGCACACTGGTTTCAAGGCCTAATAAGTGCACATTTCCTTACTGAAGGATGACTGGTGCCCTGTGACCCTACGAGGCCGTTGGGACCTGTGGCAGGGCTGAGACCACATTCACTCCATTTCTCTAGCTTCCCTCCAGCCCGGTGAAAAGTCTCCAGTTCCATGCAGGGTTCCTCCCCAGGTGTTTCTGGGCCTCTTTGGGGGATCCCTGGAAGGCGTCGCAGGGTGTGTGCCAGTGCTCCTGGCTGACGGGGGGTCACGGTGACGCCACCCCTGCTGCCCTCACTGCTTTGCTCGGCAGTGCAGGCTGATGGCCACCGACAGTGGGGACCTTGACTTCGCCCAGCCCCCCGGTGTCACCGAGTGTGGGGTGAGAGCCCTGGGCTCCGCGCTCACCCTGCCCTGCTGGCCGGGGCGGTGCAGATTGTGTGCCAGGTTCTTGCACTGATCTCAGCAAAACAGACTCCAGTTTTCTGTGGAAACCTGTGCCCTTCACCGAGCTCAGCAGCACATCTAACAAGGCAGGAGCTGGGCTGGGTCCGTTTCCATCCGTTCCGAGAATCAAGCCCTTGTCCCTGGGTCCATCTCATGGTTGGGGACCCCGACTCCTCTTATCTCTCTATCTTGTCTCTTCACCTGCCTCAACAAGTGAACTAGATCAAGTTCACTTGTGAGCCCCTTCTAGGAGGAGAGTAATACCCAACAACCTGGGTCCCCCATTCTCATTTAATATGCAAATGGTGTGTGGCAGCGGTTACCATCTTCAGCACCTCAGAATGTGAAAAGCGGATGGATGCGGGCAGCGAGCGCCCCAAGTCTGCTTCTCACGCACAGTGTGGGGACCCCTCCTCCTGCACAGGGCTTGGTGAGTCTGGGGGTGCCTGGGTTTCCCTGAGTCAACTTCTCGGGCGAGCTGAGGTTTGCGTACTGCTAGTAAGCCTGAACTGGGATATATAATACACGGTGGAAGCTTACTGAGTGTGTCCAGGAATATTTCTTATGAAATATTAGAACAAATCAATCTGCTACAGGTATAGTCATGGTGTTGTGATGCTCCTCTTACAAGGGTTTGTTTGATTTCATCACTTGCCTTGGTTTTCACTGCATCCAGTCGCCCCAAGAAGTTTTCCCCTTTCTTCGCCCATCAACTCTTACAGCTCCAATTTCATAAGCTCTATAAGAAATGGTAGGCCTTAATTTTTTTTTGGAACCACTTTAGGTCTATAGAAAAATCAGTTAGAAAGTAAAGAGATTCCCCGTTATTTACATCTTGTGTTACTGCACTACATTTGCTAGAATTGATGAGCTGGTGTGGATACATTATTATTAACTAAGGCTCATTGGACATTAGTGCTCCGTCTGTGCTGTGTGCTCTGCGGCGCTGACAAATACACAGGGGCTTGTGCACATCACAGCACCGCCCTGCACAGTCCACCTGCTCATCCCTCTCGCCCCTCACCCCTGGCAACCGCCATTTCTTTTACTGTCTACACGGTCTTGCTCTTTCCAGAATCCTACCGTTGGAATCATACAGCACAGGGTATTTCAGCCTGCCTCCGTCAGTGACGTGAGTTCAAGGCCCTCCATGTCTTCTTGTACTTGGCCAGCTCGTTTCTGCTTATTGCTAATTACTAGATCATTTGTGAAGGTGCCACCATTTGTTAATCCCTTCACTCATGAACGACATTTTGATTGCTTCCAAGTTGTGGTAAGTATAAACTATTTTTAAATGGTGGGTGACAGAGAGAAAGAGAGAGGAACCACAAATACTGAGGTTGAGACCATATTCAAGCCAAGAAAATTAACAACTTTCTTAAGTGAGATACATAATGAAGTCTTTATATCTTTATTTTAGTTTCGTTTTGATGGTATCATTGTTTTCTGCAACATAAAAAGATCTACACTTGTTGTTTACTTGAAATTATTGTAGAATTTGCTGTGTAATTTATACAGTTACACAATAAGCCTTAAAACTATCAAACCTTGAAAAAAATACAATGAAAGAGGCATGTGAGTGCACCTGAGAGTTTCGATGGAGCGTGTGTGACACAAACTGGTTCTCTCTGAGTCCTCTCACAGGACTCCATTCATAGCTGGAGCTGCCCTCCTCTCCGCTGCTCCCTCTTTGTTCCTAGTAAAGAGGTGGCTAACCCCTTGCAGGAGGAGAGGCCATGTGTGGATTACCGTGTGGTGCACTCAGGCAGGCAGCTGGAACAACACACCCATTCCTGGGACTCTGGTTTACTCACCATTTTCTGCATTTGAGAGAGGTAAGGAAAGAACTCTAAATTCCTTTAGGTTAAGTGTCTGATCAAATGCGTGTCACATTAATTTCTCCTTTGAGTTTTTGCTCATCAACTGAGGATTCTGCAAATGGTAATGTTCAGTTTGGTTTTTCCTGTGCCCCAGTCTCGTCCGGCATAATGAGACAACTCACAGGTGACCACTTTGTTCCCTTCCTAAGTCACCACCCCTGTGAGGACATATCTTTGGTGTTAGTCTAACCACCAGAACCTACAGCACAGTGACCAGGAAACCAGGCATGTTTCATCTAAGGCGACTCTGAGCAGCATGAATGTGTTGGTCGAAATCTCAGGATCACGGAAAGGAAGACAGGAGCTTAAGTATTTGTGGAATTTTGGCTTAAAGAAACCAAGGTTAACTCTGGCCACAATTGTAAAAATGGGCAAAAGTCTGTTTTGAAATACTTTTTGTTAGTGATAGAGTGGATCCTTATCATACAATCTGTGCTGCAAGGAGTTGATGGCCACTGAATCCTTTTCAGAGATGGAAAGAGACCCAAGTTGGGCCAGTGCAATGCAGGAAGTCAGCTCCTGGGCACACGTTTGGCAAACCCCTGGGTTCCAGACTTTTAAAAATTGCTGCTCTAAAAGAAAAAAATCCATTTGTGAGAGCAGAGGACCATCAGAGAAGAAAGAAATGATCAAAAAATAAAAAAGGTGAAAAATAGAGATCTAGAGATTTCATAAACTTAAATATGGTCCCGTGTGGCTTTTACATCTTTTTAACCTAAGAGCTTTTACGGTGATCTTTAAATAAGTCAGTGACTGAGAGAGATTCATTTTATTTGTGTGTGTGTGTGAGAGAGAGAGAGAGAGAGAGAGAGAAAGTGTAAACGCTGGTATTCTTTACTAAGAAACCCAAGTTGATAAAATTCTAACAAATTATAAGGTAAATAATCACCTCACTTCGGGGCCTTTATGGGATCCATCATCAATCATCAGAGAAATGCAAATCAAAACTACCTTGGGATATCATCTAACTCCAGTAAGATTAGCCTACATGATGCAATCCCAAAACCAGAGATGTTGGCGCAGATGTGAAGAAAAGGGAACTCTTCTACATAATACATTATTTAATGTGTATTGGCATGTCTATATTCCATAGGCTATAAGCTCCAAAACTTTGAAACTGGTTTTCGACTGCTAAACCCATAGTACCTATGGTAGTTCTTGCTGCATAAGACGTAAGAGATCACTATAAATAGATGCACACAAGATGAGTAAATCAATACGACAACTTTTAAAGTAAATTTGTACTATATGATAACCATAAGCGATCTGAGCTTGGAGACCATAAATATTTAATCCATGGTAATATTCTTACAAGAGCTGGGTTGAGCTCCTATTTGTCTGATGTATTCCAAAGTATCTTGCTACCTAGAGCCATATGGCAAATGCTATATCTTTCTCATTTCTCTTAACCCACATTTCCACACACATACAAAATAAAACCACATTTAAACCTTTGGATGATAAAATCATATTCAGCTAGAACAAAAGGCAGTTGCTACAATAGGCAGTTGAGGTTAACAGTATCATAGTGCAACCTCTGAGCGTTACCTCTTTTAACTATATCTTATTTAGCCCTGAACTTGTCTACATTTGTCCTGAAAATTCTTTAAAATATTTCTGGCATCTCTTCTTCAAAGTTAAATTAAATTGTTTTTGTGATCTTAAAACTAATGGCTTTGGCATTCATATGTATTTTTAGAGTAAATTTTTTCTTGATTTTTAGTGAGCGTGATACTTGCTCAAAAATTCATTAATGTTTCCCTTAAGACTAAGAAATAAAATGATAAATGTATGCAACTACTTTGTGGGGCCTTGGCAAGGATCAAATAATTTGGAAGGGGCTAATTTATTGCCTTCTAATTAGGCATAAAGGAAAAACTAATGCTTAGGAAACTGAGAAGGTGAGTAAAAATAAAGTAGTCTTTAAAATCCATGTAAACACTACCATGATTTCCTGCCCAAACCACAGCATATGAATGGCAGATACCAATGTTATTTCAGTCCTGAGCATCCCGTAGGCAGGGTCTTCCAGAGATATTGATATCAGCTAAGTTAATTCAATCATATTATTTTCACAACACTCTCATCTAGCTGTAAACTATTTCCAACTCATATTCTATCTCTGGTGTACTCCAAAGGGCACACTGTCCTCTTTTGGACCTCGATTTGTTTCTGATTTTAAAGATTCATTAAAAAATAGGAAACAACTGTATGCATTCTAAATCATCATTAAATATTATAGGTTGGGGTGGCACCTGTGGCTCAAAGGAGTAGGGCGCCAGCCCCATATGCCAGAGGTGGCGAGTTCAAACCCAGCCCTGGTCAAAAGCAGAAAAAGAAAAAAAGTTACAGGTTGAACAAACTTCAAAATAACTCTGCTAAATCCATATCAGTCTTTAATTGAAAGGAGAGAGTTCCTTGAAGTGGATATTGTATTCTCCTGAAAAAACTGGATTCTAGTAGATATATGCATAGTTCATATTAAACTTCTAAATAGTGCAAAAGATTTTTTTTTGGTATTTTAATTAATGTATTCAATCTCCCTTGTATATATCTATGACATGGTGATAAATAGCCATGTTAATGATATTGGTTCTCTTCAGAATTCTCTGATGGCTATTTTGTTACTTAAGGAAGTGTATTCTTTCCAAAAATATTTACAAAATGTCATAGGTGGATCCTTGTTATAAGTCATGACCTTATAATGCAAGATAAAAAGTGGTAATATAGTCCAGGTGCAGCGGCTCATGCTTATAATACTAGCACTCTTGGGAGGCTGAGGAGGGTTTATTGCCTGAGCTCATGAGTTCGAGATCAGCCTGAGCAAGAGCAAGATCCCATCTCTAAAAAAATAACTGTGCATTTTGGTGGGTGCCTGTAGTCCCAGCTACTTGGGAGGTTGAGGCAAGAGAATTACTTAAACTCAAGAGTTTGAGGTTATTGTGAGCTGTGACACCATAACATTCTACCAAGGGCAACAAAGTGAGACTCTGTCTCAAAAAAAAAAAAAAGGTGGTATTATGATGAAATTTTTGGAATAATATCTTCTATTTGGGGAGGTACCATAATTATGTCTTGTATATTCTATTTATTAATTAAAATTGGAAAATGAGTAAGGGAATAATTTTCTCAGGGAGCTACTGGGAGTCCCACGACATTGTATCTCTTAACCACACTAAATATAAAAATTCCCCATCCATCTCTACTTCGGAGAAGAATAAGACATAGTATATCCACTAGTGAAAATTGACATTGAGGGTTTACTATGTGTCAGGTACTTAGTCAAATGATTACATACATCTTCTATTTCAGTTTTCATTTTAATGCTCTGAGGTCTATATTATTATCACCTCTCTTTTACAGATTAAAAATAGACTCAGAACATTCATAATACGATTAAGACTTAGTGTACCTATAGTATCGTCCTAGAAAATAAACAGCACACTCAAAACAGGACAACCTGAGTAAAGTTTATTTACACAGGCGCTTTCTGAAAAGATATGCAGTGAAGCCGTGTGGAAAACTGGACCCAGTGGTCCAAGGGATTATGGCCTTCAAATGCTCTCAAAGGGTAAAATTGTAGGGGCATTTAGAGTCTGTCTCGACAATGTCATTAACTCTTTTCTGTTATGGGTTTCTTTTCTATAGACCTTAGTTTTCTATCCATAAATAGAGAGTATTGAAAGAGATGATCTCAAAGACCAGTCCCTTCTTTTCCTAGTGTCCTCTAATTCTGTCTTTTATAGCCGAATCATCTGAAATAGTGGTCCCTCAGTTTTTACAGGATCCTGTGGATTTATGGCATAGACAAAGGGGTCTGTTACTTTGACCAGATGAATCTATCCCATCTGAGAGTAGTTGAAGTAGGCAGTAGTCATAGGGCCTTCCCTGTGCCTAAGTCTTTGCAGAAATACAATGAGAAGTGTTTATTTTATGATTTCTACCACAAAAAAAATCATTGAAATTGAGTATCTAGACCCTGACTTTTAAAATGGAAAACAAATCTCTGATCTGTCACTTATATCACAGTTATGAAAAACAAATTGGCTTCTTCATAGAAGCAACACTATTACTTTTTTTTTTAATAATTTTATTGAATCATAATTATGTACATTGGTGCAATCACAGGGCACGATTCATATACATTCAGAAATATTTTAATCATACTGTTACAGATATCCTTCATGGCATTTTCTTGATCACTATATAAAGACA
>CAUYON010022871.1:0-29565 GCA_963573935.1 Arctocebus calabarensis | reverse complement strand
AATGCCACATTCCAGATAAAGAGAAACAACAAATACATTAACACAGTAGGTTTAATCTAAAATGTTTTGAAAAGCTTAATATCTCATTATTTTATTTTACTGGAAAATTACGTATTATTTGGCAATGCTGCTTTTTACTAGCAGTAAACAATGATAAAGTCAAGTAAGGGAAAAAGCTAAGAATAACAATCAGTGAGACATATAAAATTTGGCTCACATAAACAAACAACATAGGGACTTATCTGACCTAGGCCTTGTTGACAGACCTCCACACTGATGGGTAGATAGCCACTGTCTGGAGCTCTCAAGTGCCACATTGCCACTTTCTGGTCACACTAGGTCTTCTGCTCCTCCTTAGAGTTCCTGAGATCCAGCAACTGCAGGGTGTGATATCAAGAAATATATATCTGCTCTTCTGTTTCCTTGCCTTGCATGCAACTCCTATAATCTTCAAAGCACTTTTTGTATGCTCATGAGCTGACTGGCGGCTAAGAGCCCCTAGGCAGCTCCAGGATGGAGCTGGTCACTCAGACCAAGGCAGGATTAGAGGACTGGGACATTTTGCCTCTGCAAATCTATTTTCTTCTTTTCCCTACCAGTGGAATCCTGGCTTTGTTGAGAGATGAAGCAAAATGTGCCTTGCAGAGAAAATTACTTTTTCTAGGCTCATTTTCAGAGAGGGTTGGCTATGTCACTAAGTCTTGAACAATAATGCATAAACAGAAATTATAAGGCAGGGCTTCCAGAAAGTTCCAGAAATAGGAGGTTCACTCAGCTGGCAGTCCCATGAATTACTTCCTCCCTGGAATAAAGGGACAGCTGGAGCAGAGGCCACATTGCAACTCTCTTGTGGCCTTGAGAAGGAGACAGCACCGATGTGACCTCCTGATCCCCACAAGAGGAGCCCTGTGTCTGTACCTTCTGCCTTCTAGCCCTGCGTCTGTACCTTCTGCCTTCTACCCCTGCCGTGGCCACATAGCTTTGCATATACTCAGGACCCCAGAATTTCCTGACTGTGTGACCTAGGCCCATTTCTATGGCTGTGTGTTCTTCTTGTTCAGTCCATCTACCTGGGGATTGGACCATGTCTCCAGTGTGTGCACCCTTAAGTTCGAGAATATACCCCAGGGAGACGGCCCAGGAAGGCCTCTCTGAGAAAGTAATGTTTGTGCCCAAATAAAGTGAAGGAACAAGCAACATGAGAACCACAGGCAAAGCCCCTCAAGCACAGGGGCCTTAAGTGCAAGAGGTGGACCTCCATGAGGAGGCTGTGGTGCCTGCCCCTGGGAGACCCTCAGCACAGCATTCAGCTCAGATCTCAGCCTCCTGACTCCCACCCAAGCCAGCCCACTCTACAGACCTACGTCATGGTGGCTGTGAAATTTTACTTCCTGGGAACAATTCCGAACTGTCTAAATTCTGAATTTAAGTTTGAAATAATTAGTCCTTTGTCCCTCCTCAAATATTCTCAATGCTGTTCTCACTCTACCAAGACTGGAATGAAACTGGCCTTGAGGCTGGGCAGGTTGGTATCAGAAGGCTGGTCTGTCTGTATCATCTGCCCATTGCCATTCTCTCTTATGGGGAACATGGTTTCCTTTCTTCTCAGACTAATTTATTCTAGGCCCTGGGCTCTTTGACCCATTTGGTCTCTGGCATATGAGCTAGATCAGGCGTCCTCAAACTTTTTAAACAGGGGGCCAATTCACTGTCCCTCAGACCATTGGAGGGCCAGACTATAGTTTAAAAAAAAAAACAACTATGAACAAATTCCTATGTACACTGCACATATCTTATTTTGAAGTAAAAACAAAACGGGAACAAATACAATTCACACCAAAGCATGTGGCCCACGGGCCATAGTTTGAGGACCCCTGAGCTAGATGGTTCCTGGCTGTGAGGCAGGAGGATGAGTGGGATGACTTCTAGAGGAATTCACAAACCACCTGAATTCTGAGTGTGTCTCTGGGCCACGTTACCACCAACTAGCTCAGGGCTTGGCACATTGCGGCATCGCTGGGATTTTCCTCAGCAGGAGGGACAGAGGGGATGAAAATGAATTAAGTGTGGGCAGAGGGAGTACTGGGAGCTCTGTTGCTCTGTTGTCCTGCTCCTGGGGAAGATTTATTACATGGAGAAGACGGCAGGTGTTCGTTACAGGAGGATCATTGGCATCGACATCCTTTACGTATGTAGTGTTGAGAAAACACAAGTTGCATCTTAGCCACTTAGTTACCCCTGGGAAAGACCCCAATTAGCTCTGAGCCAATTCAGCAGGACATGACAAAGGCAGAGAATGTGTAGGACTTTGGGGATGTGATCCCGGAAGTCTGGCTGTGATTAATACATTTCTATGGGAGCAGATTAGAAATGTAATTGCCTGTCCCTTTGGGGAAGTCCTGGGATGGGAGAGAAGGGAACATGAAGAACTACAGACATACAATTCTTCATCTTTGCTACGGTCTTGTCAGGAAATCTGGAAGGCTCAACAATTTTTGATAAGATTTCCACGGAGAAGCCAATTTGATAGATGCCAAAGGTTTTCGCATCTTGGATCTCATTTATGTTTGGGAATCAAAGCAAAGGTAGGCAGCTAACCCTGCTTGTTTCCTTTGGAATGAACTCAGCCACATTCCTCATGGGTTTGTTTATGTTGGCTGCTTGCAGGGACTTAGGAGCCTTGAGCCAAGAGGGGGAAACTCTCCAATGATTCTAAGCTACTGAGGAAGAGATTCTGGGTGGGGTAGGGTAAGGTGGGTGGAGGGCAAGTGAGAATTGATGGGACTTCCAGGATTAGGCATCCAGGAGTTGGTAGCTTTTGATGCAGAGATATTTTAACATTTGCACTTGGTATAGCCTGGACACCTACTGATTATAGAATCCCTGCTGTGACAAGCACACTCCTTTATCTACTTTCAGGATTGGGAGTGGGAGTGGGGTCAGGGTGCACTGGGATCACTCTTGGAGAACATGGGGGCCAAATGGCTATTTACAATCCAATACAAAATTATTTTGATATTTTAGTCCCCTAGAGGACCCCGCCAGTGTGTGCCAATGAAATGTCAGCTCTGACATTGGTACAGTGGTACAGCAATGAAGAGTCAGCATAGGGGCATGGGAAGAGGAAGAGGGTAGCCAGTCACTGCTGTTTTCTGACAACAGCCTCTTTACCAACCACTTCCAAATTACCCCGCAGGAGCATCAGCCCCACAACCCTTCTTCCCTCCTCCCCTCCTTCCTTGAATTAACCAACCTTTGTTGGGCACCAACTGTGTTCAGACTCTGCATTAGCCTGCGGGTCCTGATGGTAATGCGCACATGCCCACCTCCCTTAAGGGAAGTTGAGCAGGTGAGTGAGCTGTGTATACCTTTGCGCAGGTGAGGGCTCCAGTCTAAAGCCTGCCAGTGCCCAGCACTGCTGCAGGAGTTTGGAGGGAGAAGATTGAAGAGCTGGGAGTAGGAAAGAGAATGTGGATGAGCCTGTGAAATACACACCATGTGGGCCAGAAGGGAGCAGCCTTGAGTGGAAACCAAAGGCCAATGTCAAACCATGGGCTACAACCAGCTGCAAGCAGAAACGAGCACTCCAGATGCAGGTAAGTCACAGGGAAAGAACACCGGTGAATAGATGACAGAGGATGGGTCTGTCCACAGCAGATCGTGTATAAAATTAAAGAATGGAAAATAGGGGAGGGGAGAAGACTGATGGAAGGCAGGAACTGAGGAAACAGCACACCCTGTGAGACAGACCAGGGCTTTACTCCAGTTTTCACGTGCATCAGCTGCCTGACCCCAGATGAGTTAGAGAATGTCTTACAGCACCAATACTTCATTCATAATGTGGGCTTACTATTTAACTCATGGGTTGTTGCAAAGATTATAAATAATGACCAGGATGTACATGGTACAAAGTCAATCTCAATGAATGGCTGTTACATATCCCCCTACTCTCTCTCACTTCACACCCTACTCGACCCTAACCCCACCATTTTTATAGTGTTTCCCTCATGGGATGAAGGAAGTGATGACGAAGGAGATCATGGAAGGAGTTGGTGAAGCTCTAAGCCTAAGCCAAGTGGGCATGACTGTGGCAGATCTAGAGTCTCCTCTGCAATTATAAAGAGCACCATGGGAGGGCACGCCCACATCAGGAGAAGAAGCTGCTGTGAGCTTGCAGAAGGAGCCCTGGGGATGAAACTGAGGGAAGAACACAGATCTCAGCAGAGTGGGCATGCTGCAGGTGAGGAGGGGTCAAGTAAGGGCTGGGCACCACATGAAAGCATGGGCAGCAGGGAAGACCGGGCAACCAGTAGCAGCCACAGCCAGGTTGGAGGGGCTCAGTCCCTGCTCCGACAACAGAGATCATGTACTCAAGGGGTTCATCTAGATATTCAGCCAAGCATTGTAGCCTGGGCTGTTTTAGTGAATGTAGTGAATTGATAATCCTGTTGTCAATGATCTGACATACTCTGAGTGTGTGTGTCTCTCTCTCTCTGGTTTATCAGGTTTATTACAGCAGCAACTTCACATATCTTTTGAAAGTGGAAGATATATAAAGAAACAATCTTCTGCTTTCAAGAAATCTCTTTACCAGTGAGATGTGTTTTATCTAACCTTTTGCTTCCCAAACCACATCCTAGCCTCTTCATCTCCACCAGTAAGGAGCAGAGAAATACCCACAGAATACCCATCCAGATATAAATTATCTGGAGTTGGTGCTTGTCAGTATGCATCTGATTCTTCATTTCAACCCTTACTGGGAATAGATTTGAGACAATAGACCCCAGTGATAGATGGAAGACACTTTATCAGAAAGCTAAGATGCTTTTTTCTAAGTTGCAACCCTTTGAAGGTCCTTTGGCATTCCCTTTCTAAGTAATGCTGGAAGGTTACTGCAGTCAGTACACTATCCCTAACAAGTGATGGTGTGTCCAGAATCCAGATATCTCATGATGGTAAGCAAAAAATCAGTCAAAGATCAGTAGAAATGCCCATTTTCTTTCAAGGGGATTTCAATCTTAATGAGGAAACATATCAATCCAGAAGTCTACCCTCTCCTTTCTTTGGTTGATATTTAGAAGGAGCCACTCAAGAAAACCACAAAAACCATGAAAAATTAGTTTAGATCAATGCATTTTCTGAAAATCATGGTCTAGTGACTGAAACTTATACTTGGACATCACTTGGTATGTTTTTAATGGAATCAGTGCCATGTTTTTAAAAAAACCACTACAGACTCAGTCGACGTCAGAGCAAGACATTTGTTTTAAAAGCCAAGGCATGTTAACAGAAGTGGATAGAAGAAAGACAATAATTGTTTAGTGAATCCTGGGCAGTGGCATTGCATTTGCAGTCTTCCTCAATAGTTCATTCATCTGGAAATCCAGTCCCAAGATGGAATTTAGCAAACGTACTGATGTCAAGAATACCAACCAGGCAGTGTCATGACTTCCTTAGACATGATTCCAGCTCACCAACACTCCATTGCCTGGCACAGAAGCCACCTTCTTGTAAGGGCCCCATCTGGATGTTAGGTTTATTTTTGCCCATAATTGTTGCTATAATGGATCTCATACTAGACATAAACTTCTTTTAGTCATCAAAGATAATGTTCATCTTCTTAGATACATGTGTGTTAGAATACCACTCCCCGAAACTGGTCTAGCATTCCCTGTCTTACCAAAGACAACTCTGAGAAGGAGGTAAGGGAGTGATTTCCATGGTCCAGATCAGAAAAGCAGCTCAGATAAGTTATAGAATTTGCCTTAAAGGGAAAGCATGGACAGAACCCATGTCTAGCTCCAAAATGGAGTGCACCTTCCACTAGAGAACACTTCCTTATCACTACACAAAATGTCGCCACACTTTCTGCACACAGACTGCAGCTTTAGGATATGCCTTTCCCTTTTCCCAGCCCATGGCAGAGTGAGATTGGACTTCCCTTCTGCCATTTGCTGACTTTGGATACTTAAGCAGAGACAGAGCTTCTTGGAGCCTCCATTTCCTCATGTGTTAGAACTAAAGGTGTTAGAATTCTCTGTCCTCATGCCACACACTATCTTTGTGCAGAGGAGAGGCTCTGGGTTCAGTGAGGGATAACATAGGAGGTTTTCTTTTATGTAAGTGTGGAGACAATCCATTGCCCTGAGTGTAGATAGAGTGGAAGCTTCTATAACTTGAGAGAGGCTATCAAAGAATCATCTTGGTTTGGATTGCTGCTTCCTGGGAAGGATCTAGACTAATTCTCCCAGGCACTCTGAGACTCTCAACTCCTAATTCAAGAACAGTCTGTATCAGGGTTGATCAGCCTCAGAGAGGAGGTCCCAGCATGGATGGGGAGTCTAGACTGATGAACTTGACTTAATGCAAAGATTTGGAGGTTCCTAGGGAAGACCTGAATTTGGTACAATATGTACTGAGGCCAAGATCCCTCCAGGATCCAGTCCTTCTGACAAAGTCGGGTGATAATCTTGGAACCCAAGTTTAGGTCATGACTTTGTTGTGACCAGAAATCTGCTTATTAAGTGCATCAATGTCAAGCAGGCAAAGGTCTCCAGTAGTGCCCATGGAGCAGTCACCAAAGGGGACTGAATACTGGCATTTCTTGGGAAGGGGTCTCTAAAAAACCTCCATTGAGTGAAATAAGACCTGGGGAACTTGAAGGAATCTAAGGCAGGAGGCTTCAAGAGAGAAAAATGGATGACCTCTTGGTCTACCTTCATTAAAAACTATGTGGGAGTGCAAGTGATTACTGGGGAAAAGAGGGACTTGCAATCCAAGTTGGTGGTATGAATTAGACTGGACCCCAGTATTACTATTATTACTATTATCCCCTGTCCACTGGCAATTCTCCATGGGCCTCTGGTAGAGCATCCAGGGCAGGATGTCCCATGGAGACAGCACCATGTCAATAAACATAGGCTGCAATCTGACCCCCAGAGTGAGAGTCCTGGTAATAGTGTGGTCTGGGTAAGTCACTTAAGCTCTCCAGGCTCCAGTTCAGTGACTGTTATAGCAGGGTTAATGAGGACAGGTGAATTTACAGTGAAGCTACGTAGAGGTTCAGCTTCACAACTCATTCAAGGGTGCCTGGACATATGGATAATGCAGGACAAACAACTCTCAAAACAGATGGAAAATTCCTTCAAATCTTAAGAGTTTATATAGGAGAGAACCTTGATGAAGGTATTCCTAAATTTGACAATAATCTTAAGATGCCCATGAAATTACCAATAATGAAGTTGTGGAGCCAAAAGAAACTTTTTCTAAGTTTTATCTTTTCTATCAGAAACACAGAGCAAATATTTACCACATTTGATAAAAGAAAGATTAAATTATCTTTTCTTTTCCTTATGTTTTTGGAATGGTATTTTTACTAAGTGGCAAAGCACATGCAGCCAAAGATGTGGAAGGGAAGATATTAAAATATTACAAAAGTGTGTGTCAGTTAATAAAGTATGAAGTTATTTGTGTTTTGTGATGTCTGTGATATTGCCCTAAAATTCGTATTTTATAAGGATCTCTATTTTCATGCTAAATAAATATTCACTTTTGTGCCTAATTTTACTTCATCATTGCGGGTGCTTTTTTAATAGAGGGTTCTTAAAATTATGGGAATGGCCTTTCCCACAAAACCAGGATCTGTCCTTATCAGTGATACTACCTATTTTTGACACATGCAGATGGAAAAGTGCTTACACATGCTGCCCACATACACAGAGAGGGAGTTCAGAGGGGTTTTTGGAAGAAGATTAGGGCTACAAAGAAGACAGATACAATTACGGCAAAGAAAAAAAATCAAATGGGGCAGGTGGATATAGTGAAGACTGGAGCTGGCAGTTAAGAAAACCAAGTTTGCAGCTGATGGGGCAGGAGACGAGAAAAGTTTCCCAGTGTAGGGAAGGGATGAGGATGGGGAGGTCTTTGTTAGGGGCCCCATCTGTTTCCCCTCCAGCAGCCTCCCTCAGACCAAGCAGATGTGGTTCTTGATAGAATTTGACACATACTCTCTGAAAGAATTAGATCCAGGCCAGCCAGAGCCCATCATGCTGGGAGAAAACTAGGAGCAGGTTATGATGTGGGATCCGTGTCAGGAGAACGCCTCTTTCCGTTAGGGCCTGTGGCTTCATTCCCCTAATTGAGGAAGACACCTTGGCTCAGACACCTCTATCTTCCACTCCTGTCTCTGTTAGGCCAACAGGAAGTGAAAGGTGGGCAATAAAACACGAGGAGTCCTGCACTCATATGTAGAGCTGTCTTTTGGGATTCTCATCTGGCTTTTGCCCTGATCTTCCTTTCTGGAGATAAAGCTGCACAAGCCACGGGAAGAAGACAAGTAGCTTCCACCCCCCATGAATGCAGTTCCTGAGAGTGTCTTCCAGCCTGGTTCTAATGGGGTCTGCCCCCTGGGGTCACTGCTATTTGGTGCTATGGTGGAGAAAGAAGAGGATAGAGGTAGGAAACTAGCCAGATGTGCAAACAGGGCTGCCTTCTGAGGAAACATCTGCTGTGCTTTCCAGACCACAAAACTGAGCTTGAGGGTGGGGTCCACTCCCTAGCGACCCCTGCTGTACAAGAGCAGATCTGACACTGCTGTGGGTTGACCGGGGTGGGGGGGGGGGGGGGGCAAGAGTGGAAATGCTTACCTTGGCCAATTTGGGTTAGGGTATCTGAGATGCAGATTCCCAGGTCTGGGTTGTGAAAAACAAGTGGAATGCAACGTGGAAAACAAGACTGAGTCATTGGCAATGATCTATACTCTTCACTTTTGCCATGCTGTACGGAACCTCTAGAATTCATTGTACATGTCACAACAGGAGAGGATGCTAGAGCCTACCCAGTCCAGGTTTTAGGTACTAGCCAAGGAGTATGCCTTAGAAAATGCACACTGCAGGTTAGGGTGAGAGCATCATCCACATAGGTTGTACGGGAGAGTGGCAGCTATGGTGGTGAGGGGAGGTCATCACCTCTCTTCCAGGCAATCCATGAGAGCTCCATAGAAGCAAGAGTTTAGATGCCACTTGAATAACTTATTGGAGATTGTAGAAGAAAATGAAGAAAAGAGTAACATGGCATTCTCGGAAGAGCCCACTCCTCAAGTAGAGGGAAATAGGACAAGGACATAAAATATTGAGATAGAAGTTGGTGTGCTGAAGATTAAAAACTGGAGAAACACTCTCAAATTTCAGTGT
The DNA here is from genome assembly GCA_963573935.1 of Arctocebus calabarensis. Lineage (NCBI taxonomy): Eukaryota > Metazoa > Chordata > Mammalia > Primates > Lorisidae > Arctocebus > Arctocebus calabarensis. The sequence continues at coordinate 20,374 of CAUYON010022871.1, read as the reverse complement.
TTTTCTTAAGTAACCAAAACAGTTGGAATGAATGTGCTGGAATCCATCCCCATGCTGGAAGAGCACTTTTCAGAGATGAAAAAGAAGTGACTGAATGTGATCATCACATTTTAGGCACATTAAATGAAAGGAACAATGTGAGACACATCACAGTGACATTTTGGAATTTATTTTGAGAAATACATTTCAAAATCCTACTAGCACCAAAAGCAAGAGAGAAAAAGAAAAAACTTATGAACGACTATCAATCAGGCTTATTCCAGAAGCTCTTCCTCTGAAACCCTGGAAGAGCATGGATTAATCGCCATAGCCACAATGTTTTGAAAGGAAGTATGGTGACCTGAGAATGGGAAATCCAGCCAAGTCATCATTCTAACATAAAAGCAGTTTTGGAAATGCATATGCTCAGAGACTATACCATCCAAATACCCCGTGTCTTAGGTCAGGTTCTCTAGAGAGCAGATTTTGAAACAAAGACCTATATACCAGGCGCGCAGGAGGTTTGCCAGAGCATGATTACTAGGGAGGGCAGAATTGGGCAGAGGGAGAAGTTGAGCACCGATACTGCAGTGAAGACCAAAACCAGTCCCCCAGGGAGCTCTGGAGCTGCAGCAGCCTGTGAGTGTGAGCCAGAGTCAAGGCAGGGTAGGCCCTATCCCCCTACAGTGATGGGTCACTGGATGTGGCTGTCCTAGAGAAGAGGAGGGACTATGGGCCAGCCAACTCTGTTCCACTTAAGGCAATTCTAGAGGGACTCAGCTATGACCATCAGCAGCTGGGTCAATGAGCCACCTAAATCCTATAGGAACTTGGATGGTATCTTTAGCACATTGTTAATTTTTTTTTTTAACCTAAAGGTATACTCTGGCCAACTAAGGAATAAATACAACAATTTTAAAAGACCAAAGAGTTTTCCTAATGCATGTTTAATCCTGAATGCCACATGCTTTATATACATAAAGTTCATGTGCAATTTACTATGTTAAACTATTTTAAATTGCACATGAACTTTATGGACACCCATTGCTCCCTCGGTTTCCCCATCTCATTCTTGTCCTTGTTCCTGGAAATACCTTCCAAAGCCTAGTGGAATCTCCTACTACAATTATGAACACTTGGAAGAGCAACTGATACAATCTCTTTCTATTTTTCTTAACAATGGGTAATCTGTTTACAAGGTTAGAAGACTGTGCTGGGAGGATCTGTTAAACAAATGACTTCTATTTCTCCTTTGACAGAGCAAGATCAGATATAGCAAAATCAACGCCATATTATTGGGCAGGAATTTAGTGATGGTTTTCTAGGTCTTTAAAAGTTTTCTTGAGAATAGCAGTTCCATTCTTACAAGTGGGCCTGACAGGAGACTGTGGTGATCTGGAAAAGCAGTGAAGAGGGGCATCGATCTTACCTCATACTTCATACAAAGGGCACATGAAGGAAATGCTCTCAAGATTATGTGGGTAGATAAATCAACCATCAGTTTGATTCTATTTATTTTTGTTCTTTAGGAGGGAAGATGGATGAACCACTCCTTGGTAGATACTGTGTGTCACCGAGCCTTCATAATAACTTCTACCTCAGGCTTGAAGATGTTTTTATATCAACTGAGCATAAAAGTTAGTGTGTGCAGAGGGATCTTGGCTGCACGTGGAAAACCATGAATAGAAAAAAAGGCTGATTCTAAATTCTTTCTTAGCAGTAAAACTTTGAGTAATTTAAACTTTTTAACCATATTTCATTTTTTTGCATTTTCTAAATCTTCAATGAGCATGTTTCACCTTTATAATTAAACAAAATGAATGCTTTTACAAATCAATGTATAGATGTGAAACTATATATATATATACATTATATATATATATATACACACCATAGGAATACAAATAAATATATATTTGGTGTATTGGGTGTATATATATATATCTCATAGGAATATATATATGTAAATATATATATATTTTTTCACAGCCATACATTGATTTGTAAAAGCGTAAATATATATATATTTATCAATGATGGATGTGAGAATATATATATTTACATGTATATATACCATAGGAATACAAATAAATATTTGTATTTGCATACTTACAAATATTTGTTTGTATTTCTATGCTTTTTTTTCACATCCATACATTGATTTGTAAAAGCATAAATATATGTATACATTTATTTGCATTCCTATGGTATATATATACACCAAGTACACCAAAATAGTAAATACTATCATTTCTATCTTAGAAATGGGATTGTGTGATAGAGTAATACCAGACAGGAGGGCAGTCTGTGGGACTATTTCTGGGCAGGCAGTGCCAGAACTGAATTGAATTAGAGGACATTCAGCTGGTGTCTGCTGTGGAACTGACTAGTTGTCAGTGCAGAGAAATCCCCACATACTTCTTGGTGACCAGACGCCACAAAAGCCTTGTGAGTTGATTGCTGCTGACTTATGAACAGAGGAAAGACGTGTGTTTTCTACTCATGGTCAGATGAGACCTCTCTTCCTCATGCCATGTAGACCGCCAGGTTTTACCTGGTTTCTAGGGTTTAAGTTTTTGGCCACTACAAGCTGGCAAACCTGGTCAGTTAATAGGATGGGGCAGTGTGGGGTAGGGTAAGAACAAAGCAAAAAACCCATCTATATAATGGAAATGAAATGGAGCCTCTACTCCCATACTGATCACACCTACTTTGCTCTTTTTCTTTTTTCCATAGGGCTGATCACCTTCTAAAGTGCCACACCTTCTCGCCATTTACCTGTCTCTCTGACCCACCCACCCAGCATAAACTCCTGATGGCAAGAGTTTTTGTGTTGGTGGGTGACATATCCCAAGGGCCTAATAGATAGCCAGACATGTAAGAGGAGCTCAGTATATACTTCTGAATGAATGGCTCTATATTTATTGGGATAAAGGGAATGATGATATACAAGAAGTGAAAAAAATAACAAGATGGCATATGTAGCATAATAGTAATTAAAAAAAATAAATGCATGTGGGGGAACAAGAGCCTGGAAGACACAGTAATTGCCAATGTTGAATATAAATTTGGGGTTGTGAGTGATTTTATCTTATTTTTTATTGTTTTTTTGACTGTCTGAATCATTCATGGTGTACAAGTTTAACTTTTATGATCATATAAAAGTGTTTCTTTTAATTTAAAAGAGACAAAGAAGGGTAATGAAGACATATGCTTATAATCCCAGCACTTTGGTAGGCTAAGGCAAGATTCGAGGCTGCAGAGACCTATGATTGCACCACTGCACTCCAGCTTGGAAGACAGAGCAAGACCCTGTCTCTAAGAAACAAACAAACAAAAAACGAAAAGCCAGTAAGAGGGACTTTACCTAACAAACGCAATCAGTGCAACCTAGTTTCTTGTACCCTCAATGAATCGCCAACAATAAAAAAAAGCAAAAACTAAAAGACAAAGAAAAAGGGGTGAGTTCCTAACCAGTCATAAGCAGACAATGGGCTTGGGCATAGCTCAGCTGGTCCCAAGTTGGTCTGTCCTTGTGATACTCTGGACCATCACTGCTTCCTGGAAACATCAACACCATCCACTCTAGTTGGGGATACCCTCCTTTTCATGAGCCTGGAATCGGCGTGTCGTAACACTCTTTGATGAAATTTCCCTCCCACTGGCCACCTCACTCTCCCCAAATTAGGTAAAGCCTGTTAAAATGATAGTGTGGCATTTTTATTTTGCTATAGTTTGAATCTAGGCTCCAATGGTAAATTTGCATATTAAGATGTGATGCTGTTAAAACTGTACACAAGCAGCCTGAATGATGAGTGCCTGCTGCTCTCACTTAGATCTGTGTCTATGCCCTGTCAGCCCCATAAAAGAAGGGGCCACTTTCCAGAGCAAGGGCTGGCAGGCACCATCTTGGGTTTGTCATTAATTCATTTCTATTAAATGGTAAACCTTCACCTCCTGTGTCCTCACATTTCCTGGGCTCTTACACTTCCTGTCTACCTAATATTTCTCCATCACAGTATTTATCACTATTGAAATACTAAAAATCCATTAGCTTATTTTATGTCCATCTCTAGAATGTAAGCTCCCAAGGCAGGGACTTTGTCTGTTTTGTCCGCTGTTGGATCTCTAGTCTGAGAACAGCGCCTTGTGCATAGTAGGAGCACATAGATATTCAAAAGAAAGAAAGAAGGAGAGAGAAGGGGGGGACAGGTTACCAAAGATAAGAGACACGTCTTTATAAAGAATGCTCCCAATTATTTGTTTATTTTAAATCTGAACTTGCATAAAATAAATAGTTAATTGTATTTAGCTCCGAGTGTCCTTGTGATATGAACTGGAGACCTGCCCACGTTTGGGCCTTTGCTCCTCACCATCAGGCCCTGTGGCCGCAGCAATCAGCCCTGTAACATAGTTTGCCTTGGTGACAGCTCTGCTGCAAGTAACTCAGGTATCAGGAGGAGGAGGTGGTGATCCAGACTGTGTGTACCACAGGGAACACGGGAAGGCTCCTGGTGCCTGGGGACTCTGGGGTGGAGAGACTCCAATGGGGCTTCAATCCCCCCAAAGGATATAGCTTTAAAAAGGACCTAAAAGGAACATAAGCCCGTTTCTGAGGAGCAGTACCAGCTTCTTCCCTCCTACACTCGTGCTCTCTCAATCTCTCTGCCTTCACGTACCCCCCCTAAGACCCCCTCACATGCTGTGGCACAGGAAGCTGCTGCCGGGGCCTCCTCTGTGATGGGCGGTCTGTTCACACATTGGTGTGCTGAGAACCTGGGGATGCCATGCTGCCTGGCTGGCTTCGGCCAGAGGGTGCTGCGCTGACTGCCCGGCTCCTGGCCCACTCGCTCACCCCCGGGCTCCTCGGGGCCGGCTCATCCATCACCTTGAGCTTCTCATGCTCCTCCTTCAGGAAGAAATCCACCAGTAAGCTCTTCTCTTTCTTGATCTGCTCGCTGATGTCCGTGGGGATGTCTGGGATCATCCAGTCCACAAGGACGCTCAGGAACATCACGAGGTTCTGTGGAGATAAAAGGGGAGTGAGGAGGGGCTGCGTGGAAAGGCCTGGCCAGGGCACAGGACCTTTCTGTTAATTTTGGTACTAGCTCAGTGATCTCAACCAGTGAGCATACCTTTACCTCATTTATAAAATGCAGCAGGAGCAGTACTGTCCCCACCCCACCCCCACACCCCTGGAGTGGATGTAAGGATAAATGAGTTAAAACACGTGAGGTGTCCACAGCAGTGTCAAGCAGAGCGAGGGAGGCTGTGGCAGAGGCGGCTGCTCTCCAGCAGGACCTGTGGGACCCCTGCTCCAGAGTGTTCCCTGCATCCTGTCTTGCTTCTTGGCTTCTAAGCCTCCAGGGCCTCCTTGCTCCAAAGCCTCGTGGGAGATGGCCATGAAGCCCAGTGTCCTGTCCTGGGCTGTCCCTTTACCCTTTGCTCCTCTCCTCCCTCCACCTGGCTTTCTCTGGCCTCTGTACCAAACATAGACCTTTAGTTTTCGCATTGTCTTCCAGCCTCCACCAGCCCCACCCAGGGCTCACATTCACCTTGTTCAGCTCTCACTCACTATAGCCACTCCAGCTCACCTGTTCTGGGAGGGACCCCACACAAGGCTCACCCTGGCCAGGTCGGGGCCCTTGTGCACACCAGCAGCCGGTGACCTTACTTTTGGGCCACGTGCTTCCCATGGTGTACAGAGGTGGGTTAGGACTCCCTTTTCCTGGGGGTACTTTCTCTTTGAGTGAGTGGTATGTGCCAATAGTGCCTGGCGTGGCCCAATGAATACAGCTATTCTCAGAGTCTGATTCTCACCTGGCTCCCCAAGCCGCCCTTCACCCATCTTTGCCTAGCACCTGCCTTCAATTGAGATATTCTTCTCCTGCTGCCAATAGCACACTCATAAGCCTTCTCCACCCTGGGATCCTGAGGACTGAGCCCTTGAACCCTATGTGCTCTTAGGGATTCAAGGGAAGACTTTGGGGACCAAATGCTGCTTCCAGAGGCTCTGGCCCGTCAGGATGCCGCAGCTAAGGTGCTGGGAAGCTGCCTCATCAAGTCCTGCACTCTTCCCCTGAGCCCACTTCTCATATGTGAATAGTGACATGTGACATGTGACATGGGTAAGTGAGGTGGCTCCTGCAGGTGGAGCAGTGGGGGTGTCTTCATGATCTCTCAAACATATCATCCCATCTCTCTATAGGAAGAATGGCTGGCTGTCTTCTCAGGTGAAAGACTAGCTGATGGGCTTCTGCACTTCCTGGGCTGGGGTCGGGGGCAGGATACTTTAGAGCCCCCCAGAGATCTGCCTTTGGGGAATACAAAAGCCTGAGGGAGCTACAGAGAAAAGGATCTGGGCTTATGCTCTGGCCCTGCTTGAAGCTCGGCAGGGCCCGGAGTGGGAATTGGGGGCCCTGGAGCTTGGAGAACCTCAGCGCTGCAATTGGACCCGCAGCTATTGTCTGAGATAGGAATCACTGGGCTCGAGTTTGCTATTCATTCAGGGATGGCTCGATGGCTCTGGGGGCCCTTCCCACCAGATGTCTCAGTGCTAAAACTGCACTAACAAAGGAGGGAGCAGAGAGCTCAGGAAGGAAGGTTCAGAACTGGAGCCCTTTCTCAGCTGCAGAGACGAGATGGGTTGTTTGTTGGCGTCGGGGCTGAGACTCTGGTTTCAATTGCTCTCACTGCTTTCCTTTCTTCATCTTAGGTTTGAAAGGGAATCTATCTCTACCCGGAAACTTATCCCACATCTGTTTTGTAACCTTACTCTATGTAATTCTTTTTCAGCAAACTCCATCTATTAAAGGAAGCCTTCCTGAGTGTCCTTCTGCTGTTCCAGGGAAGAAGCACTCCCTTCTGCTTGCCACTCTCCAAGACCCCACGTGTTATACCAGGGAGGCCCAGAGGTGGGGGCAGGGAGAGAATCACAACCGTCACTACCCCTCTGCAGCCTGGATTCTGAGGGGCTGTTTCCTACCTGAACAACTCACCTGGAAGATGATGACAAAAGCCAGACGGGCTGACAGAACAGACCAGTACTGTTTGGAAAATTCATAGGGGTTCGGGGCCCAAGGTGGCTCTCGGTAGTCCTTAAACCTGCCCAAAGAGAAAGTGGTGTTCAGATTGGGAGGAGGTAGAAAACAGGTGGAATTGCCTGGGTAAAAACTCAAGGGCTGGAGCAATAGGCAAGCCCTTGTTTCTGATCTGGGACATAAGGAGGGACTGGGAAACCTTATGGCCAGCAAGAAATGTCCCTGGAAAGGACTGAACTCCAAAAAGGTCAATGTTAGCCTAGAAATGTCTTTTCCCTACTCATCTGCAATATCCCCCAAAGCTTCCTTTGCTGTCAGGATGTGACACCAGAGGAACCCAGGGGTCATGAGCATAATCCAGGCCAGTAGGTCCCTCTTGGCTCCCTACCAGCCTGGGGCTCTGAGAGGGCAGCGGAGACCCTCAGACACCTCCCACGTGCCCTGCCACTCAGGCGCTCCATGAAGATGCAGGCAGTGGCTGGCAATTCCAGGTTTCTCCCCTGCAGCAGCTTTGAAACCATGATCACCAGAGGTGATGGCCTTGCTGTGTGGCTGTGTCCCTACACCAAAGGAAGGCTGGTCCAGATAGAGCTGGACACTGGTGAATTTAAGGTGGTGTCACAAAAGTTGATCAATGTCCTCTTTTGCTGTCCATCTCCCTGATCTGTCTGTGTGGTTTAGAAAACCAAATATCAGATCCTAACACGAGTTTGTGGCTATTTCTCAGACCCACAGAGAAGCCTTGGGTTTCCCCTCAGCCTTGCCTTTTTACCTCCATTCCAGATTGATTCATGTTAAAACTAGCTCATTTTCTCAGACACATTTTTCTAAGCCTGGAAAGGGCTGATATCAGAACTATGACCCCTTCATGGAAAGGTTTCCTCCATGGAATTCAACAAATCTTTGATGCTCAGTGAAAGCAAAGTGAACCCCAGACTGCAGGAAGAGGTGAGTGGTGTCAGGCCACCAAGCAGTGCGTGGCTGCTAAGGAAGACAGGGGAGGGACCCTGTCCTGGGAGAAACCGGGAAACTCCCATATATGGGACACATATGTGTCCATTCCTGAACAAGGGCTTTTCTGGAATGTTTCACATTTAGTCTTTGCACCAACATCCCAAGCAGACTTTGTTATCTCCAAGTCACAAAGGAGGAGACTGAGGCTCAGAGAAGCTGAACGTATGCCAGGGCCTCACAGTCATAAGAGGGGAGTCAGGGTAGGAAAGTGAATGTGGATGAATCCAGGCTTTCCTCCCATGATCACAGAACCCCTCAGGATAGCTGCAGTTCAGAGGCATTCAGAAGTGAGTGCTCTTCGGCTCCCTCCCCCGCTCTGAATAAACCAGCTTCTCTAAGAGATCCATGTAAAAGTATGGTGGCTCCCGGTTATCCGAGAACAGATAGGGAAGAAAAACGAAAAAGAGGAAGAGAAAAACAGACGCACACACGAAGACAGAAAAAGGCACAGTGATGATCCCAGTGACAGAAGGAGACAATCTGAGAAGTGGACACTAAGCATGCAACTAAGTTTTGGCAAGTATCCAGGAGCTGCCCCCTCCCCGGCCAACTCCCCCTCTCCCAACAGCTGACCACAGCTGTTGCAAGCTTGGTTTGACATCCAGATGAAAAGGCAAAGCTAACTGCAGCCCAGCAGAGCACCACAGGATTCATCATATCTATCTGTAGCTGAGGACAGGAACACAGCCAGCCCCAGATTTTCCTTGCTGATGGTAGTGCGGGAGAGCATGGCTAAATAAATAAGGACATCTTGGGGTGGGAAAAAACATCAACTCACCTCTCCTCCTGTTGTGCCCAGAAAGGACCCCATGGTGGAAGGCAATTCATCCCTCTCCTCTCAAGACCTCCAGAGGAGGGTGCAACATGCACACACGCACACACAGACGTCTCACCATGGGGAAATCCTTCCCTAGGTTCAGCCCAGTCTCTCCTGTTGCAATGAAAGTCCATTTCTCTTGGTCCCTAGCTCCATCTATGAAGGAACAGCTGCTCACTGACCTCGGTATGAAAGCCATTGCTCACCCTCTTTTATTTTGCAGTCTGAAAAGAATCCATAAATAATCTAATTCTGGTTCCACCTCTGCTACTAACTTACCACAGCTTTTGGAAATGTCGCTTTGCCCTCCCTGAGTGTCCAAAACATGTTTTGAATTGAACAGGGACATCTATCTAATAAGAGATCTGAGGAAAGAGTAACAGAGGGATCTGTCCAGAAAACTCCACTTAAAAATACCTTTATGCAGACAGGCTCTGAGTGGCTCTGTTAGGAACCTAAGGGCAAACTGTGCCACAGAAAAGAACAATGAGCAATTTGATGAATTATGCATCTGTTCATATTTCCCTTTCCCAAGCTAACTTCTAAAAACCTGACCTAGGGTGAGAAATATATTTTATGTGGATGCACATATATATTATTGAAATAAAGATTACATAAAACATCCTTGCTGTGTGCAATGCACTGAAATTTTTCTATTCTATTCTATCTGATCCTGTCCTGTCCCATCCAATCCTTTAAAATGCTGATCGTGACCCACTAAAGTGACTTCATGATTCACTAATGAACCATGATTCACAGTTTGAAAAACATCAACTCCAGTAAGCCTCTGCCAAGTGATTGGTTGTTTACAGTCCGATGTAAGTTTAGATTTCATAATTGTTTTTCAGTTTCACCCTAAGACATCAGGCTTATGAAATGTTTTCACTAAGTAACTAGAAAAGAACACTAATTAAAGAGATAAATTGCTTTAAGGATATAAATGTTCACAGAAGAGAGTGGCAGATGGACTTAATTATTCCCACCACTGTTGACAATGGTGTATTTTGTTCCTAAGCCCAGAGCTTCACATTGACACAATTGGTGCTACAGAGTCAGCAGGTGAGGGCTTGGCTGCCATCTCCAACCCTATAGTTCTATCTGCCTGCAAATTACTTAATGTTCTAAGCCTACTGTTCTCCTCCATAGGCTCAAGTTCTCCATCTCACAGAGTGGTTCTGAAGATGTGGTGTCAACATGAAGTACTCAGCACAGAACCTGGCGCAACATGAGAACCCAATATGCAGGAGCTATTCCTTCTCTTTTTACTAAAGGTTGCTTATGAAATATATTTCTTTTCTGAAAAGAGAACAGAGCACATAGACCACTGCTTCCACTTCCTCCTGGATTTCCTGGAGGATTTTTTAGCACTCAAGCCCTCCAAGTTTTCCATGATGCTGACACAGATCAGAGTCAGGCAATAGCAGGACTTCAGGGGGCTTCTCTCAGGACCTACATTCGTGTGAATGGCGTGAAACAGGCAAGCTTCAGGCAGGTGGGTGGAGCCCCTGGAATCTGGGAAGTGGAACTTCTGGTCAATTTCCATCAGCTCCATAGCAGGCCTGTTTCCCAAACTCGGGGAGCTTGGGACTCCCAGAGTCCCAAAAAGTGGTCACAGCACTGGGTACACCCCCACACCAGGTCAGTATCCTGCATCTGCTGGTTGTGGATCCCAGAGAGAACTGGGGATTAAAGCTCAGGGCTACCATTTTAGGGGTATTCCTAAATCTTACCCTTATCTCTCTAGTCCTTCTTCATTTTCCTTAAAGCTTAATTTTGAGTTCCCCTGAGTCTTCTAATAAGGAGAAACTTTTAATAATGAGACAACTAGAGTGTATAAAAAGCCAGTCTTCACTTGGCTATGCTGCTTCCTATCTGAAGACCCACAATAAGGTATTTCAAATTTCTGAGCCTCGGCATCCTGCGACATAAAGCACAACTACTAAAATGTGTAACCCAGTGCTAAGTACATAGAAGGTCTCTCAACCCCGACCAGGAACAAATGAATAGGTATATGTGTGCACAATTGTGTGTATGTGTATATGTGTGTGTGTATATGCTGAATGTTTAAAGAAGACATAGTGAGAATTAAATAATATAATACATGTGAATGTGATTACTGGAGGCTTCCACAGAAAGTGAACATAATGGTTTCTTTTGGGGAGAAGGAGAAGGGGTGGGGGCTGAGAAGAACAGTTTCTTTTTCTTTCACGTCCATATGTAGTATATGCCTATGAAATCACTTTTATAATAAAGTTCATGATTTAAAAAAGAATGTAATTAATGGCAATATTCACTTTATCCAAATACATTTTTACCCTAAGCTTTCAGGCAAAATTATATTGCTACTTTGGACAAGAAATGAAACTCGTATAAATATCAACATTATATTTTAGCTTTAAAACTATGTTAATATTTTATCTAGGTTGTTCTAACTTGGTGAAAAATCACATTGATTGAGCTGAATTTATAGATTACTTACAGAAGGTTCCCATTAACTCAAAATGCATCTCATTATTATAAAACAAACCCATAGAACAATATCCTAAAGTACAAGTTCATACTGTGCTAATGAATAGACAAATGTCTGGAGAAGATTCCCACACAAGTGCCACCTGTTCCTATAGGGAAGATGCCCAGGCTTGAGCAGGGATTAGGGTAGAGACAGGACACAGCTAGAGAGGTTACCTACCACATTTAGAATTTTTGTTGGAATAGACTAATATATTGCATGTATCCTTAAATATGAATTTTCTTTAAAAGCAGGAAAGAATCTTTGGAGATCCCATTTGTACAGATATGGAAACCATAGTATAGAGAGGCAAGAGAGAAACTCCTGGCTCAGATCTCCACCTCCTGTCTTCACTTTTAGGGTAAACAGTGATGGTGACATCTGCCACAACTCTTCACAATACAAAATGACTATAAGCCAAAGTATCCCCCTGAGGGATTGGCCACTAACAACAGTCGCCACTTTTTAATGAGGTTTTGTTATATAGTGAATCACTTAGTTAAATGCATTTCTCAACTCCAAAGAGTGGCCCCGTAAAAAAAAAAAAAAAAAAAAAAAACTATTTTAAAAAATAGCCCCAGGGGACTTTTCCCTGGACGTGGGTGGACATGAGTACACAAGTTCCTAGGACCTGTAGGGAAACCTGGTAGGCACCATGCATGGATGCTGCTTTTTTGGAGCTCAAGACCTCCAGACAGGACACCAGGTCATAATAATGCTGAACACAAATTACATACAATATTCTCATACCATCTGAGCTACTTAAAACTGCCTTCTGAAATTGGCCTTTAACAAAGGAAAACAGTTCAGGCAATTAGGAACTAATGAGAACCATGTCTATCCAGCGGTTGATAAAGATCAGGAAAACTAACACCCGGAAAAGCTGACTCAGCCTCTGGTTTCAGCAGGGAGCACAGGGAAAGTAGTGGGCTGGAAGGGAGTTCACCTCTTCAAAGACTTTTCCCTGGAGTGAGTGGACTTAGGTAAGCAAGTGCTTAGGACCTGCAGAGAAATCTGCACGGATGCTGCTTCTCCGAGCTTAACACCTCCAGATAACACCAGGTAACTATGCCCAGCTGGGCTCTTTGCACTCCAGGGCCAGATCTCTCCGCTGCCTTTCAGGACTTGATGGCCCTTCAACCCTGTCAAATAGCCGCTAATCGTGCCTGCAGATTGACGTCACAGGACTGTTTATGCAGCGGCCCTGCCGGACCAGGCCGATAGCTAAGGCAAACGCTGCTCTAAAAATTCAGGGAATGCATCTCAAATAGGCAGCCGGAGACTGGCCCTAACTTTCATTGCTATTTTTAAGATACCTCTATCCCTGGCCAGTCTAGTTTGGAGCCCGAGACCTCAGTTTTATTTGACCACATTTATCTCCAGAGGTCACTGAAAGCTAAGAATAAGAAGGGTCATTGAGTTCCCAACACTATTTGCCAGAAACTCAGGGCAAACTTCGTTTCCCACCATGGAAGCGGTTTTAAACACTGGCTCTGGGGCTAAAATATTTCTCTTATCACAGTCTCTTCTCACTTCTTCCTCCTCCTTCTCATCTCCCCCCACCTTGTACCTCAACTGTCTTAGTTCCTGGCTTAGAAAAGCTTCCAGAGGAGGTAGGCCTTCCCTTTCTAAATCTCTAGAGATCAGCCCAGGTGAGCTGACACAACATGCAGAGAATAAGACCCACAAAAGGTCGAGATTTCCATCAACAGGCATGATCAAGCTAGAAAATGTGGCCCCCAACACACTTCTTTGATATATTTTGTCTAGATTGCATGCAGACCTCACTCTCTAGACATCTGCCTGCACTTTAGGGCATGTTTTTATTTTAAACATAACCCTCAGTGTAACCCAATAGTCTTCACACTGTAGTCAGAGCTTGGTGTCATCACTGCCCTCCAAGAGCCCCTTGGTGGTAGGTACCCTATTGCCCTAAGAGAGAGCCCACACACTTCACTTGACGGGCATGATCTCCTGGACCCGACTTTCGTTGCTCCTTCCGGCCTCTTCTCTTGTAGCTTACCCTTCTCACTCTCCCTGGCTGCAGCATTCTCCATGGACCTCCATCACCACCTGACATCCCCACTTTATTGCCATACTGCCCACCACCCTCCTCACCCCTGCTTACCCACCAAGCTGATGTGGCTACATGAATGAGGAGTTTTAACAAGATAATCCCTATGGCCATTCTGGCACTGTTCATCCTTCAGGCTTCACATCCCTTGAAACTTTCCCTGAACACTTACATCTAGGTTGGTTAATGCACGGCCTCCTTTCTCTGGGCCCCTGTGGCTCCATGCAGTTACCCTATTGTAAGGTCTTAAAATTATGCTATGATTGTTGGTGTATTTACTCAACTGTTCCATTTAGACTTCTTAAGCAAGGCACTGTATCTTGTTCACTGTTAAATAATCAATGCCAAGCTTAGAGTAGGGTCTCAAAAAATATTTGCATACTGAATCTCTACTCCTCACAGGTCCTGAGAGAAAGTAAGGAAAATAATGCATGTTCCAAAAGTCTTGATCTTGATTTCAGCTTCGTCTTGCAATGGCTTATTTTCTACAGATACATTTTCTTTTTTTTTCCTTTAATTTTATTTTCACACATTAAAAAATGAAACACACTATATGAATGGTTTTTCATAGCAGATTACACGTGGGTCCATTCAGACTTGCTCTCAAAGTGCTGCCTGGGACAACAGCTGTTAATCGGGTAGCCAATGTATTGATTTAAATGTAGTGCATGCAGCCTTCAGGGTGGAAGTTTCAGTTCCCCATAGTTCTTAAGTTAGGTTAAATGGTGTTGGTGTCCATATTTACAGACTTGAAATGTATCAATCCTGAGCAGTTCTGATGTAAATCTGAGACCATGTGATGGGAATCTCGGTCTCAGTTTTAAAAAGGGAGATCCAAATAGCAGCAGGCTGGCTGCTATGAACTTGAGTTGTTTTCATTCTTTCCATCATGAACTATTTGCTGCGGATCACACAGTCAGACCCTTCTAGAGGGTTAAAGCAAGTAGCTGTAGGTGTCCTTTTCACCATCTACTTGCTCCAAATATTCTTTCTCAATTAGAATGTCAATGCATTTCTTGATCACTGGGACCCAGGGTTTGAACTTGGAGGACTTCTCCAAGCAACTGCTGGTGTTTCAGAACCTTCTGCATTTTCATGATCCTCACGATGGCCGCCCGAATCAGTAGTTTGAGGTCCTCCTCAATATTTTTGTGTGAGGTTTCTGGTTCCTGCTTCTGTTCCATTTTCATTGGCACATTGATGTTAACCCGTAATTTCTTTCTTTCTTTCTTTTTTTTTTTTTGAGACAGAATCTCACTTTATCGCACTTGGTAGAGTGTTGTGGCGTCACACAGTTCACAATTCCTGGGCTTAGGCGATTCTCTTGCCTCAGCCTCCTGAGTAGCTGGAACTATAGGCGCCTGCCACAATGCCCAGCTATTTTTTTGTTTTGCAGTTCAGCCGAGGCCAAGTTTGAACCCGCCACCTTCGGTATATGGGGCTGGCGCCCTACTCACTGACCCACAGGTGCCACCCAACCCGTAATTTCTTATTTTTATAACCAAGATATAATTTTATTATGGTATCTGGCTTTAATTCCACCACATCAACATTTGTGTTTTCATCCTCCAAGACCAACAACTTGGACTTGAATAAAATCTTTAGGACTTGTGCTAAAATGTCCATTTTAATTTGTGTGCTACACAGTGTAGGCATCTTCCGTGTTGTACTGAAGCAGGATAGCCATCTGGAATGTAGTTGTCTGCGAAGTATACCTGTTTTTGAAGCAGTTAATTACCAACTCTCCTTTAGACAACTGATACAACCACGTAGCTTCCTGCCACTGTGAAGGCTGGCGTAGAAAGCTGTGAACCACTGGTAACTACGTTCCAGCTCCGATGGCAAGGTGAATGTGCAGGACTCCTGGAAGGGCCAGGATCCAGAGCTGAGAACCTGAATACTGAAGTCCAAGTATAGTGGTTCTGAATTCATCAGGTGCTTTTTGAATTACTCATTCAAATCTTTACTTACACCAATGTCTTGGATCATCCGCTGAAGTTTAGAGATATACTCAAAACCACAAGCTTGCTTCAACTTGGATATCACGCTTGCTTTGGCAACATTGCTCGTGCTCTTCTGATGCACCACCCTCTTGGCCAGCATTTTTGCATAGAACTTCCGAAACATGTCCATGTCCTCTATGTACTTGAAGACAACCATCACTTGATTGAATGTGTCTTCCAGTTCTTCCTCTTCTGGGTTTTTGGAACTTTTCTTCAACAAGGAGTCACAGTAGCAAGCCAGCAGCTCAGGGGACTTGCTGGATGACTGGGCCATCTTGGTAACTGCATTGTTGTTTATCAAGTACCCACAAGCCTTATCAAGAGCAGCCACAAAACCGGCATCATTGTTGAATAATGATTTAAAACTGGCAGACATCACCAGGGCATTGTATTTTTTGTGAACATCCAGCACTATCTGTACATACATTTGGGGGTCATTTAAAGCAGCTTCTCCACACTTCTCAATGGCTGCAAGACCCTGATTATGAACGTGTGTCTCCAGTAGCTTTTTCAATTCTCCTAGGCCATTCTGGATTCTAGATACAAGATTATACATGCGCCCCAAGTCTTCATTTTTGTCAATATCTAATAAATTCTGAAATTCTGTGTGGAAGATTTCCAGGTGTTTTTCAATAAGGACCTGCTCACACTTCCTTGCTAATTCATCCTGTGTGCTTTCACGAAGATAAACCTGAATTCTTCATTGTTCCTCAAGCAGACAAGCCTCTGTCTTTTTCATATATTCAGTAACTGGGTTCTGCTGCAAGAATTCAATACTTTCTCTGGTATAAAATCTCTCTATGTTAGCCAAAAATTGAGATTCAAAGGATTCTTTATACACCCTTAATGGAGGGCCCTTTGCAAATGCATCATCTTCATTCAGCCCCAATTCCATGTATGACTGTACAACTCCACTAATAAGCCTCATATTGATAGTTTTACCATTTCTTTCCTTTTCTATCAGTTTTAAAACAGCATTTGTTACTTGTTTATTCAATGGCCTGAACAGACAATCTCTCCAAGTCACCAACACCAAGGAATACATTTCATATATTCCTTTTCGTCCTTCGTTACATTCATAGCAAACCCAGTGTCTATTGAGGTAGGCACAAATTCCATTCAGCACTTTGCTTGAAAATCGATAATCTTCCCACTGTTGAACGTAGAACTTTAGTACACTTTCATCCATCAAATCTTCTCCATCCTTGAGATTTGTCAAGTAATTTTTCAAAAATTCCTCAAGCCATTTGTACAATTCCAGGCCAACAAACTGAGCTCCTCTAGGCGTCTGCCCCTTTTTGGATTTAGAGGGAGGGACTCCAGCTCCTCGTGTACACTAGTACAGTAGTTATAAACATGGGTGTAGAGCTCCATGTATCTGGACTTCGCCATGCTTTGTCAGGTGTACACCTGCTATATGCCAGCTCTGAGGTCATCCCAGATCTGGTCCAGGCCGATCTGTTTCAGGCCATGTGGGTTCTGGCTCCTGGTTGATGACATTATGAAGGATGGTCTAAAGTCCTCCAGTGCAGCAATCCTTATTCAAAATACAGCTAGTTCTCCCTTAGATGAAAATACACAGTACCATTCCAAATGTATTCACAGCAACTCAGAAAGGATGTCCTTTAAGTGTAGAGAATGAAATCTCATTGCAGGCAAACCTGCATTTCCCTGGTGTCTCAAAGGCTGTGGTGACAACTCTGCCCAGTTGTTGGGCCTGGCTCCCCTAGATAAATTTTCTTGGCAGAACTGAAGTATAGTTATTATACCTGTACTCATGGATAAATCTGCTACACATAATTTTATCTAAAATGGGCCACAGACAAGACATAATCCTGTCACTTACATAGAAACTGTGAGAGGAGTTTACCAGAGCTGCACAAATACAAAAAGGCTCAATCAGATCCATGTATAACAATTAAGTTTGCGAACTCATCCTGGAAAAAGTGTAACATGCCTTATTTTTGAATGTCACTTTGATCACCTTCAAAATACTCCCCTTGGGAAGCTATGTAAAAACACCAGTGCCTAGTCCACCCTCCACAGCAATTTTGGAACTCTTTTTCTGGAATGACCATCAAATCTGTCCTCTTATTATCCTTGATGTCTTGAAAGCCACAAAAATGTCTTCTTTTCAATATTTCGTTTAACTTTGGGTAAAGAAAAAAGTCACCAGGAGCCAGATCAGGTGAGTAAGGAGGATGTTCCAACAGAGTTATTAGTTTACTAGCAAACAACTCCCTCACAGACAGTGTCATAATGTAAGAGTCATGAGTTCTTGGCCAAGATTGTCAGTTAAAATTTTCCCAACTGTTTCCCTATCAATGTTTATTTATTCTTCTATGTTTCCCACAGTAAGCTGATGATTCTGATACACACTTCAATGAATTTTTGAGATGTTTTCCTCAGTTCTGCTCATTACTGGCCACCCTGACTCTTCCTCATTACTGACACTTTCTCTCTTCAGAAAAACATTTAATCCATTTGTACACTCCCATTTTCTTCATGGCATAATCCCCATAAACTTAGAGTAACATGTTCCTGACTTCACTTCTACTCATGCCAATTTTAACAAGAAATTTATGAATATTTGTTCTTCACTCTAATTCAAGCTCTAACACTCTCACTATGGCCCATAAACACATACAACAATAATGAACTCCATTCAGCAAGACACCACCACACATCAACACCAACACACCTGTGAAACACTGATATACCAAGGTTATGCAACCTTACTGAGTTGTTTGTACAGTGCTGTCAATGTAACCACACAGTGGCAAGTTCATGAACTTAAATGTCAGACCTCATATACTCGTAACACCTAGTGTCCTGGAAGGCTGAGAAGTACTCATGGCCCCTGATTTCTCATTAGACCTCCTGGCAGTCATATGGCACTTGTAAATATATACAGACCACATTGATTGAAGTAGAGTTGGGAGATGAAGAAAGATCAGATTTGGGCAGATTGGATTGAAAGAAAACTTGCCTAAATTAGACCTACTTTCAGCTTACAATCTGGGGCCATTAAAGATGCTTGCTTAAGCCACTGATATATCTGGAAAGCATATTCATAAGTATTAGTGGAAGAACTGAAGGCTGGGGGAAAGGTGCAAGCTCAGACTCTTGGTGCTTTACTTGTGTGATAGACAAGCACTTCTAGATTGACTAAAGACACAGATAATGGCAGCCTTGCCTCCCCACACAGCAAGTCACGTAGAGGTGGAGACCTGTACTCTTACATGGACATGAGCTTTAGTTCAGAGTCTACATTAGAAACCTTTATAGTCTAAGAGAACGCTTCAGCTTTCTAAGCCTGTTTATTTTTATGTAAAATGAGAAGCTGTAACAAGATGATTTCTATGATCCCTTCCAGGTATAAAAAATGATTTTGTAATTCTCATTTTTCAGTGCCTGTTTGTTTAGTGCAAATGTGTTGACTGATTTCCTGAATCCTGCTATAGCAGACCTCGATGCCTTGGGAAAGACCTTAAGCTGGTCTGGACTCTGTACTGTGGAACTCTAGAACCACAGACAGACAGTCTAGCACTAGCCATAAACAGAGCTACTGGGTAGGACGTGGTCTAGCAGCAAACCACCTGTCATATGACTCTAGTACCAGGGTCAGACTCTTGATAGCCCCAGATGTAAAAAAAAAAAACCCTGAAAAATATGGACTGATATAAATTGATATCTATGAATAAATTTATTAATTTATTCTTGGGTCTGTTCCTTGATTTTTCATCTTTTCTTGGTTGGCTAGAGTTGACCCCTGAAGTTATTGCTCTTTGGACCATAATACCCTTCTACTTAAACCATTGATTGGTAAGGTTGTTTCACTCCACCATCTAAGCTGGGAATACCAATTAGTTTTCTCTCATCAATGGTCTCAAGACTGTGAACCTGACCCTAACCAACTATCTTGGGTACCAAGGTGCTCCATGTTAGGGAAAACAGGGCAGACACTCCCAGGGCCATCACTGCTGCAAACATCTCTGAAATATCAGACATCAGCAGCTTTTATAGCAGATACTATAGGGAGTGGTCAGAGAAAGCCCTACATTGGTTCCACAATACCAGTGTTTTTGTTTTTGTAAATATTCTGCTTTTTTACTATATAAGGTATATTCATCTTTGATCAAGTACTTTATTTGGATTATCATTTAACCCATGTACAAACGGGCCACATACATGATTTGCCCCTGTTCTGTTTCTCTTTACTTGCCCTCCTGGGTAAATAGTGGAGAGTGTTCTGTTTCTTGGCTTCGATGATCCCTGTGGTAATGCTAAGTTGGACAGTTCCAGAATTCCAGTTTAGTGTGTCTGAGATTTGGGTAAAAACTGTTTCTTGGACTTCCTAACATCATTTTAAATATAACATGATAGAAATTAAATTCATCACATTTACCACAAAATGAGATCTCTTAACCTTAGCATCTTCCCTATCCGTGTCAGTGGAATCACAATTTCTCAGTCCTCTGACTTCAGCCCAAACTTTAGAGATATTCTTAACTCAGCCTCTCCCATGTCTGTTGTCACCAGCTTTGTAACATATAACATGAAATGGCTCATCTTCTCCCTCCTTCTTAGTTCTTCCTCCACCCTGATCGATGCCCAGTGTGGTTCATGTCTAAACAATGCAGCAGCCCTGCTGTCCTCCCTGGGTTCTCCAAACCCTAGGCTATCCACCTTCGTTTCTGAAACCAGATCAATTTTCCTAAACCTACCCTGTATCTTCCTTCACATTACATTAAAATTCCTGTCAGATTGCAGGACTCCCCATTATTTTCTTTCTTTTTTTTTTTTTATAATTTTATTGAATCATAATTCTGTACATTGGTGCAATCATAGGGCACGATTCATATACATTCAGAAATGTTTTGATCATACTGTTACAGATAGTCTTCATGGCATTTTCTTGATCACTATATAAAGACA
>CAUYON010022870.1:0-13700 GCA_963573935.1 Arctocebus calabarensis | reverse complement strand
TGACCAAGTGGGCTTTATCCCAGGGTCTCAAGGCTGGTTCAATATACATAAATCTATAAATGTAATCCAGCACATAAACAAATTAAAAAATAAAGACCATATGATTCTCTCAATTGATGCAGAAAAAGCTTTTGACAATATGCAGCATCCCTTTATGATCAGAACAATTTAAAAAATTGGTATAGAAGGGACATTTCTCAAACTGATAGAGGCCATCTACAGCAAACCCATAGCCAATATTGTATTGAATGAAGTTAAATTGAAACCATTTCCACTTAGATCAGGAACTAGGCAAGGTTGCCCATTGTCTCCATTACTCTTCAATATCGTAATGGAAGTTTTAGCCATTGCAATCAGGGAAGAAAAGGCGATCAAGGGTATCCACATAGGGTCAGAAGAGATCAAACTTTCACTCTTCGCAGATGATATGATTATATATCTGGAAAACACCAGGGATTCTACTATAAAGCTTTTAGAAGTGATCAAGGACTACAGCAGTGTCTCAGGTTACAAAATCAACACCCATAAATCTGTAGCCTTTACATATACCAACAATAGCCAGCCCGAAAAAACAGTCAAGGACTCTATTCCTTTCACAGTAGTGCCAAAAAAGATGAAATATTTGGGAGTTTACCTAACAAAGGATGTGAAAGATCTCTGTAAAGAGAACTATGAAACTTTAATAAAAGAAATAGCTGAAAATGTTAACAAATGGAAAAATCTTCTATGCTCATGGCTGGGAAGAATCAACATTGTTAAAATGTCTATATTACCCAAAGCAATATATAATTTTAATGCAATTCCTGTCGAAGCTCCATTGTCATATTTTAAAGATCTTGAAAAAATAATACTTCATTTTATATGGAATCAGAAAAAACCTCGAATAGCCAAGCATTACTCAGAAATAAAAACAAAGCAGGAGGAATCATGCTACCAGACCTGAGACTCTACTATAAATCGATAGTGATCAAAACAGCATGGTATTGGCACAAAAACAGAGAGGTAGATGTTTGGAACAGAATAGAGAACCAAGAGATGAATCCATCTACTTACCGTTACTTGATCTTTGACAAACCAATTAAAAACATTCAGTGGGGAAAAATCTCCCTATTTAACAAATGGTGCTGGGTGAACTGGCTGGTGACCTGTAGAAGACTAAAACTGGACCCATACCTCTCACCATTAACTAAGGTAGACTCTCACTGGATTAAAGATTTAAACTTAAGACATGAAACTATCAAAATATTAGAAGAAAGTGCAGGGGAAACTCTTGAAGGAATTGGCTTGGGTGACTATTTTATGAGGAGGACTCCCCAGGCAATTGAAGCAGTATCAAAAAGACACTACTGGGACCTGATCAAATTAAAAAGCTTGGCTCGGCACCTGTGGCTCAACGGGCTAAGGCGCCAGCCATGTACACCTGAGCTGGTGGGTTCGAATCTAGCCCTGGCCTACCAAAAAACAATGATGGCTGGCTTGGCGCCTGTGGCTCAGCGGGCTAAGGCGCCAGCCACGTACACCTGAGCTGGCGGTTTGAATCCAGCCCGGGCCAGCCAAACAACAATGACGGCTGCAACCAAAAAATGTCCGGGCGTTGTGGCGGGCGCCTGCAGTCCCAGCTGCTTGGGAGGCAGAGGCAAGAGACTCACTTGAGCCCAGGAATTTGAGGTTGCTGTGAGCTGTGATGCCACAGCACTCTATCCAGGGTGAAAGCTTGAGGCTCTGTCTCAAACAAAACAAAACAAAACAAAAAAAACAGTGACGGCTGCAACCAGAAAATGGCCAGACGTGTGGGCAGGCGCCTGTAGTCCCAGCTACTTGGGAGGCGGAGGCAGGAGACTTGCTTGAGCCCAGGAGTTGGAGGTTGCTGTGAGCTGTGATGCCAAGGCACTCTATCCAGGGTGACAGTTTGAGGCTCTGTCTCAAAAAAAAAAATAAAAACATAAATAAAAAATAAAAAGCTTCTGTACAGCCAAGAACATAGTAAGTGTAGCAAGCAGACAGCCCTCGGAATGGAAGAAAATATGCAAGTTATGCCTCTGACAAAGGTTTAATAACCAGAATACACAGAGAACTCAAATGTATTAGCAAGAAAAGAAGAAGTGATCCCATCTCTGGGTAGGCAAAGGACTTGAAGAGAAACTTCTCCAAAGAAGACAGGTGCATGGCCTACAAACACATGAAACAATGCTCACCATCCTTAATCATCAGAGAAATGCAAATCAAAACTACTTTGAGATATCATCTAAGTAAGATTAGCTAACATGACAAAATCCCAAAATCAGAGATGTTGGTGTGGATGTGGAGAAAAGGGAACACTTCTACACTGCTGGTGGGAATGCACACTAATACGTCCCTTATGGAAGGATGTTTGGAGAGTACTTCGATATTAAAAATAGACCTGTCATTCGATCCTATAATTCCTTTACTAGGTATATACCCAGAAGACCAAAAATCACATTATAAAAAAGACATCTGTACCAGAATGTTTATTGCAGCCCAATTCATAATTGCTAAGTCATGGAAAAAGCCCAAGTGCCCATCGACCCACAAATGGATTAATATATTGTGGTACATGTATACCATGGAATATTATGCAGCCTTAAAGAAAGATGGAGACTTTATCTCTTTCATGTTTACATAAATGGAGCTGGAACATATTCTTCTTAGCAAAGTATCTTTCAAGAATGGAAGAAAAAATATCCGGTGTACTCAGCCCTACCATGAAGCTAATTTAAAGGTTCATATGAAGGCCATAACCCAACTATAGCACAAGAATATGGGAAGGGAGGAGAGGGGAGAGGTTGGGGTGGAGGGAGGGTAATTGGTGGGGCTGCACCTATGGTGCATCTTAGAAGGGTACAGGCGAAACTTAGTAAATGCAGAATACTAATGTCTTCATACAATAACTAAGAAAATGCCATGAAGAGGTATGCTAAACAGTTTGATGGAAACATTTCAGATTGTATATGAAACCAGCACATTGTACCCCTTGATTGCACTAATGTAACGCAGCTATGATTTAATAAAAAAAAAATTAAAAAGTGATGAGTCTTCTGTTTCCTTACTGATTTGTCTATTTATTACTCAGAATTGTGTTAAAATCTAATTGTGTATTTTTCTTTGTTTTAGTTCTATCAATTTTTGTTTCATAACTGTTAAATTTCTATTATTAGGTGCATAAATAGTTAGCATTATCATGTTCTTTCAAAGAAGTGACCCTTCTCTCATTATTAAATGACTACATTTAATTTTTCTTTTTTTTGAGACAGAGCCTCAAGCTGTCACCCTGGGTAGAGTGCTGTTACATCACAGCTCACAGCAACCCCCAATTCCTGGGCTCGAGCGAATCTCCTGCCTCCGCCTCCCAAGTAGTTGGGACCACAGGCACCTGCCACAACGCCCAGCCATTTCTTTGGTTGCAGCTGTCATTGTTTTTTGGCGGGCTTGGGCTGGATTCGAACCTGCCAGCTCAGGTGTACGTGGCTGGCGCCTTAGCCCATTGAGCCACAGGCGCCGAGCCGACCACCTTTAATCTTATAACATTCTTTGCTGTCAGTCTACTCTGTCTGCTATTAATAGAGTCTCTCCACCTTCCTTTTGATTGATGTGGTTTTCCTGGGTTTTGCTTTTTTAATTTAATAACTTAAGCTCTGCTTTTTACTTTGGGGTGTTAAAAACAATTACATTTAATGTGGTTATTGATGGTATTGGGTTTATGTAAACCATCTTCTGTCTGTTGTGTTTCTTTTCCTTTTTTCCCATATTCTTTTTTAAAAAAATTTTTTGAATTCATTCCATTTTTCTCTTTACTGGCTGATTAGCTAGATGCTTTTTAAAGTGGTACTTGCCTTAAGGTTTCCAGTGTACTATTTAACTTCTCGCAGTCCACAGCCAGGTGCTACGTCAGGCCATATATAATTTAAGAACTTAACAATAGCATATTTCAATTTCCCGGTCTCTAAGCTACTTCCACATGTTTTAAATTTCATTGTATATTGTTATCTTTTAAAGAAAGTTAAAAAGTAAAGTCTTTTTTTTTGTTGGTTATAGGTTTCTGGGTTCCTAGTTTTTTTCTCCCCTTCCTTATGTATGTAAAGATTTTTCTCCTGTATCTTCTTTTTTGCCATTTTCTGCATGAAGTCTCCTGTATTTATCATTTTCCCTCAATATATATGCTGTCTCTTTTTTTCCATTTGCTTTTCAGATTTATTGTAAGCAAAGTGATTGATATGTCTTTATATAGTTTTCCTCATGTTATTTTTCTACTTGAGGTTTGCTAAACTTCTGGGACCTATGGGCTTATCATTTTGAACAAATTTTAAAAATATTTTAACCATTATTTTTAAAAATATTTTTGTTTTCCACCACCTAAAATTCCATTTACACATGTTAGTGTGAAAATATTCTATGCAATTTGACCTATTCCATTTTTTTTCATTTTTGTTTTTTCTCTTTTATATTGAAAAGTTTAATCTTTGGTTCTATCTAGTGTATTTTTGTCTAGATATAATACATATTTTTAATTCCCAGAAGTTCAATGTGGGAGTTTTTTCTATCTTCTTATATTTCCTTGCTATGCTCATGCTTTTCTTTGACTTTCTGTGCACATGCAATATGATAACCATTTCAATGACCCTTTCTACATTTTTTTTTTTTGGAGACAGAGTCTCACTATGTCACCATTGGTAGAGTTCTGGGGCATCACAGCTCACAGCAACCTCAAACTCTTGGGCTTAAGTGATTCTCTTGCCTCAGCCTCCCAAGTAGTTGGGACTACAGGGGCCAGCAGTTGGGACTATTTTGTTGTTGTTGTTGTAGTTGTCGTTGTCGTTGTTTGGCGGACCCAGGCTAGGTTCAAACCCTTTAGCTCTGGTGTGTGTGGCCAGTGCCTGAGCTGCTAAGCTATAGGAGCCAAGCCCCTTTTTACATACTTGATTACTTATGACACTTCTGGGACTATTACTCTTGGCTGTTTCCCCCCCTCACATATTTTCTTGTTGCTTTGTATTTTTTTGATGGGATGGCAAATATTATAAATTTTACCTTTTGTTTGTTAGGATTTTTTCCCCCAGTTCTGAGATGCTGTTACATTACTTAGAATCATTTTTGTCCTTTTAAGTCTGGATTTTAAACATTTTAAAATGGTACCAGAATCGCCAAATCTACTCCCATTACCAAGGTAATACAATTCTGAAAAATCTACTTGATAGCTTGTATATTGGGAGGTCTCATTTTTTTTGGCATCAGTGACAAGTACTCTGGGTCCTGCTTGAGACCTGCTTCTTTGGTGGCTGTTTTTCCAGCCTTCGTAATTTTTTTACATGCAAGCACTGTTCAGGATTAAGCAGAACACTCTAGCACAGCAGTTTTCAACCCACAGGAACTATATTAAAGGGCCATGGGCATTAGGAAGGTTGAGAACCACTGCTCTAGCAGAACCCTCTGCAGATGTTTGGAACTCTTCGCTACGAAGCTCTCTTTTTTCTGGTATTTTGAATTGTGAATTCTAGCCATCTTGACCTTTCCAAATTCTGAATTTTGTCTCTTTAATGGAGAGATAATCTTGGCTGTGTTTTGGTTTCTATCTCTTCAAGAAGTAAGCGGGAACAATGATAAGTTCATCATTTTATTTTCCTTCTCTGGCATCATTGTTTCTTTTCCTTCTGAATGTTCTATGTCTAAACCGCACTGTTTCATGTATTTTTGTTGGGTTTATTCTTAAATGTGTGAAGGTAAATTCAGCCTGTTAGTTCATTATGGCTAGAAAATAAACTTGGTGGAAGATGAACTTACATCATGGATGTAAGTAACTTAACATCCATGGATTAATGTCATTTCCCATTGGGTTTATATATACTATAAATTATATATCTAGCCTTATAAGACGCTGGTGAAAGGACAGTCAAGGCATTGACCACTCTATCTTATGACTATGTAGTTTATGACTATTTAGTCCATGCTGTGGTCTAGTTAGCTTTATTCTGTTCTTTAAACAAAAATAAATAGCATAGACTTATGCTGTCTCAAAAGAAATGGCAACACAGAACCTGTGACTGCACTACTAGAAGTCTATCCCCATTTCTGGAAGACAATATTAAATGCTTAGCTTTCTGATGGTCCACAATTGTGCTGTCCAATGTGGTAGCCACTAGCTATGTGTAGCTATGTAAATTTAAATTAAAGTTTTAAACAAATCAGCTCAACTGAGGTAGCCACATATCAACTGTTCAATAATCTTATGTGGTCAGTGGCTATAGTTCTGAACAGTAAAGACAGAGAACATTTCCATCATCATAGAAATCTCTGTCAGACAGCATTTGCCTAAAATGTCATCTGCACATATAATGAATAGCACATGATTTTGAGGTTCAAACCTACTATTTCAGATCTGAAGTTTAATTATAAGACAACTATAGAAAAGACAGACCAGATATGTTTACTGGATAGACATAAAGGGCATTTAAATTGAGAAAGTCTAAATTCTTAATTCTATGAATGTGACAGAAGAAATGCTGACTTTATAAAATCAAGGAATAAAGCAAGGAAGAGTACTCAGACGTGAAGAATTGAGATAATATATTTATCTAGGGAAAGTAGGTACAGATTAAAAAAATAGGTTTTATGACACCACCCATAATATCAAATGACCTTCCCATATACTGTGTGGAAAGATCATGTGGCTATTATTTAGCTGTCAAAAACATATTAGTATAGATGACCTTTATCAATAGTACCTACCATGAAATATAAAAACACCCATTCAAAACATCTTATCCATTCTCAATCGTTAAATGACGTAATTTATCTAGACATCCTATCTTTCTATCTACACATATGGGTATTTATTCTCATTTAAGTATTGAGACACATTAGGGTTTACATCTAATCATCTTGTTGTAACTTAATGTGGATGCCTTCATGTTTTGGGTACTCTGGGTTCAGGAAATGTATAAAATAGTTTAAAGTATTCAAAGACAAAATGCGAGAGGATTGAATATATTAAATAAATGCTTAGAAAATACAGTGTGTATGGGACAGTCTACACGACAATCAAAGGAGTAAAAAGAACACTGATGTTTTGTTTTGTAATCCTTTCCCTAAGTAAAGCCATCTGATTAACAGCAAGTTATAAAAACTGTATTTAATAGACAATAGTCAATCTTTAAATCTAGCAACATAGACTCAATTCACTTTCTTTTTTGGGGGGGTCAAGTAAGGGGAGATAGAGTCTCACTTTGTCACGCTTAGTAGAGTACCATGGTGTCATAGCTCACAGTAACCTCAAACTCTTGGGCTGAAGCGATTCTCTTGCCTTGGCCTCTTGTGAATTCATTTTTTTTCCTTCTTTTTTTTTTTTTGAGTCTTGCTTAGTCGTCTAGACTGGAGTAAAAGCAGCACAATCATAGCTCACTGCAGCCTTAACTCCTGGCCTAAAGTGATCTTCCTGTCTCAGCCTTCTGTCCCAAATAGCTGGGACTACATGTACATGCTACCACACCTGGCTAATTTTTCTTGTCTTGTGGAAACGGAGTCTTGCTATGTTGCCCAGGCTGGTCTTGAACAGATTCTCCCACCTTGGCCTCCCAAAGAGCTGAGATTACAGGAATGAATCACCATGCCCAGTACATTTTCTTATTTTTATAGCTTGATTTATCATAGTATTTCTTGCCTAGAAAATAAACTTTTGCACAGGTACCACAGTATTCCTTATACTTTCCTGTGATGCTAACTAAAATAAGTAAAATAACAGTATTAATCCCACTATATTAATTGCATTTAAAATAACTGATAGCTATTCATACACATTTCTAAAAACTTGTTACACAAAACAATTTACAAACACACCATCATTTAATTAACCTCTATCATTCTTACCAAAAACAAAGAAACCAGTTGGTTTGTAGGAGGAGTGTTAAAAGTCCACGTTAGAAAAAAATAGCTAAATCATTATCTATCTTCTGTTTGGGATTAGTTCTACATCTATGTCTACTGAATAAACTAATGTAATTTCATAGAGTTAATAATATTAATATCAGGTAAATGGCAGAGTAGTACAAGTATGCTGCACTGGATGCCTTTTCATCTCCTCCACGTCACCATGTCTCCCACATTCTCTAAATCTTTAACCTCTCCTACTCCATTTCTTCCATTCTTACAGCACTTGATTGGCTTTTCTTCCTCCTCCCTTGCCTAAAATGTTGATGGTTCCAGAATCCCATCATCAGCCCTTTCTTCTCTTTATATCTCTACTCTGAAAAATTGCATTCATTCCTCTGTATTCAGCTTCAACTCTTTCTTGCATTTTGCTAACCTCCATATCTACAACGTTAACCTGATTTTTCTCCCAGTTCTCTAAGCACATCAAAAGTAGGTTGTAAAAAAAAAAAAATATCTTCCTTCTTTCCCCAAAGTTACTAATTCTTACTGTTTCTTGATACTAGTTAATAGAACTGCTTAACCAGAAATGTGTTGGTTCCCCAAATTCTCTTTCATTCATCCTTACATCCAATTAGTTACCACCTCCTCTAGGTTTCACCTCAAATATTTCACACACTTATTTTCTTTTCTCTACCACACCTGCCATTTCTTTAAGACCTTAAAATCTCTTGCCTAGTGATTGCAATACTTTCTTTCTGTCTCTAATCCTACACTGGTCTAAGTTATACTTCCTTCACTTGGCTCATTGTGTGATCTTTTTAAAATAAAAGTTAAATCCCTTCACTCTCCCTGTACCCCTTTCACACACATACTTGAAACACCCCAATGGTTACCTATAGGTTAAAGTTCAGATATCTTTATTTGGCATCCAAGACCATTTGTTTTTTGTTTTCTTTGTTTTGTTTTGAGACAGAGTCTCACTTTGTTGCTCCTGGCATCACAGCAACCTCAAACTCTTGGGCTCAAGAGATCCTCTTGCCTCAGCCTCCCAAGTAGTTGGGACTATAGGCACCCACCACAACACCCAGCTATTTCTTTAGAGATGAAGTCTCCCTCTTGCTCAGGCTGGTCTCGAATTCTTAAATTCAAGCCACCCACCTGCCTTGGCCTCTCAAGAGTGCTGGAATTATAGGCCTGAGCCACCATGCCTGGCCTATCCAAGGCCATTTGTGACATAACATTTCTACTTTCAGGAATAATCCCATTTTACTCTTTCAGAAATGTGCACATAGTTTACTCCAGCTTTTGTTGTGTTATCCTATAATAGCTATTTTACACGTCTCTGTGTCTTCTAAAGAAGGAATTTTGAAAGCAGAGAAGCTGCCCTGCTAGTCTTTATGTTCCAAGGAACTGGACATGGTATCTGGATTGTAGCAGGTTGTCTCTTAATGCTTTTGTTATTGAAGCAGTCTTTTGCCTTTTTTCTGAGCCATTTCTGATCAAATCATCTAACTACCTACTAAATAGAGCTCAGGGTAAACAAGCACTACAGGGAAAAAGATTTTTGTTTGGTTTATGGTTCCAATGCTAAACAAAAGAAGACGATTTGGCAAAATCTGACATATCTCAACCACATTATATACATTTACAATGTAGTATACTCATAATATATTTATAGGCTAAGAAAATAGTTAATAGGTTCAACAGCTTAATTTTAATGTAATCCCTATAGTCTGTTCAGAGACAAAATTATCAATACAAAAACAGGATCAGTAAATACAACAGCTTGTAACCCTTAAAGGCTCATTACTGTAACTGGTAAAGACCAAAAATATGCTCTTCTGGATGGTACAATTTTTATATGCCAGAAGCAGAACAATGCATGGTTTCAACCATGTAGAAAAATAAGGGAAAATAATTGCTTTAAAAATAATTTTGGAAGTGGGTAGATCATAAATAAGATATAATTGTCACAATCATTGTCAATGATTATTTAAACTTACCTGATTATTATATGCATCAGGGGCAAGTTTCTTGTATGTAGGTGCCATAAGAGTGGATAGGTTTTGCAAATGGGACTCCAATTTCTCTTCCTGTATAAAATGAATAATACTACATATTAAAAAATACTAAATCCATTCTCTCTCTATATAAGAGAAGCTATCAGACTGTTGTTCCTACATAATGGAATCCAAAAGACTTCCTTATTAAATAAGCAAAGCAGCATAAAAATGTTTATTTCTAAATGAAAAGTACGGACAGCATATCACCTATTTTTTGTATGTGATATTAAATAAATGCCTATTTGGTTTATTTTTTTCTTTTTATAAGATTAACTGATTTTGTACTTTGTGTGCAGATACTTGGCACTTTATAAATACAATCTTATGTTTGGGGTAGGGTTAAGAAAATGAAATCATATGGTCTTTAAGAGTTCACATTTTCTACTTTCACTGATCAGCAACCAAGGAAGATGAACTATTGGAAGAATTTGTTTAGCTCAATTTGTCTGTTTCTAGTATTAATATTATACATTTCTAATGATAGCATTTTAAAAGTTGAAATAAATGACCTCTCCGTGAAACTAAATATTATTAGACACTTCAAATGTGGATAAAATTCTCAGACATAGAATGTGGTATATATGAAAAACTTCACAGAGCTTACTTGAAAAGGGAAATGCTCAGTTATACTCCTACTTACTCTGCTCATGAAGAATGGATTTACAATATTCTTTTTAAAATGTTAGGTACAGATACTTGGCTGTTCCATTCATACCTATATGTGGCAGAGATGTAAATTTTAGAAGGTAAAGAAGTCTCTGAGCAGAGTACCCCTGCCTAACAGAGGGAAGACTTTACTAGCTATTCTCCAGATTTGGTTTACAAGAAACCAAAAGTAATAAACATGTAGCAAGTGATGGTGAAAAAGCAAACAATTAAAATGACTGACAACATATAAAACTGCTACTCTTCATTAAGTTTATTAAATGTTCGTGTTCTTAAAAAAAGACGTCTACCACATATAAGTAATATATTTAATACTAAAAACATGATCCTTTGAAAAAAGACTATCATGATTTGAAGAGGTTTTACACTTATTTTATTATGCTTTCATTTATCATTATAGTTATAAATTTTGTTTAGAAGTCACGTCAGTATTACCCGTAGTAAAGGTGTATATTTTGATTGTATTTAAAATTTAAAAGATAATTATAAGGTATATAGAGTAACTGAAAATGTGGTCATTTCTAAATGTGAGACAGACTGAGGCTTTCTAACATTCAATTAGCATACACATAGTCCTACAATGGTTCGACTTCATATTTTTTGACTTTGTAATGGATTTATTGGAGTATTAAATGGATTTTTGACTTAAAACATTTTCTTTTTCTTTTTGTTTTGAGACGGAGCCTCAAGCTGTCACCCTGGGTAGAGTGCTATGGCATCACAGCTCACAGCAACCTCCAATTCCTAGGCTCAAGCGAGTCTCTTGCCTCTGCCTCTCAAGTAGCTGGGACTACAGGCGCCCGCCACAACGCCCGGCCATTTTTTGGTTGCAGCCGTCATTACTGTTTGGCAGGCCTGGGCTGGATTCAAACCCGCCAGCTCAGGTGTACGTGGCTGACGCCTTAGCCCGTTGAGCCACAGGTGCTGAGCCGACTTAAAACATTTTCAATTTATGATACAATCATCATTAAGTTGAGGAGATTCTGTAGTCTAGGCTGCATGCTGCCTAAAAGTTAAATTTGATATCAATTTGCAAACTGTATTTTAAGCAATATATATGCTAAGATAGGACAAAAACCAGTGACTTCAATAGGAGAAATCAACATTGATTTATTTCAACTGCAGATGTATATTAAAATATAAATGAGTTTTAGTGACTTGAGTGTACTCATTAGTGACTTTAAGTTATGTAAATCTATGGCATGTAAATGTGACAAAAGTTCTTCTGAATGTGGCAGTCATGAACATAATTTCTATAATTCAGATTGAAAAGATAAAGAATTATCATCAGACCAAGTGTAGTGGCTCATGCCTGTAATTCTAGTACTCTGGGAGTCCAAGGCGACTGGACTGCTTGAGCTCAGGAGTTCAAGACCAGCCTGAGCAAGAGTGAGACCCTTCACTACTAAAAATAGAAAAACTAGCTGGGCGTTGTGGTAAGGGCCTGTAGTCCTAGCTACTTGAGAGGCTAAAGCAAGAGGATCGCTTGAGCCCAAGAGTTTGAGGTTGTTGTGAGCTACAGTGATGACACAGTACTACCCAGGGCAACAGAGGGAGACCGACTCAAAATAAAAAAATAAATAAATAGAATAAAATTAGGAACAATTATCATCAATATTGTAATGACAGTCTTTTAAAACTGTGTAGTAAATAGATATGAAAGGCCATAGGTAAGAAGGGTTTGTTTCTTAAGTCTTATCTGCTTTGGTGCAACATGGTTATTATGCCAGCTTTATAAAATGTTACGTGTGTCTATAGTATGGCTGAAATTTTCTTGATTCAATTCTGTTAGAGCATAACAAAATATGTCATCAATTCTTTGTATGTCTAATCTAATAAAGAGATTAAACATCAGAAAGTAAACCTACCTCTTTTGGGTCATCCCCAAGCAACTTAAATTTCCGTGGGATCTTGCTTCTGGCAAACTTACATCCATTATAGTACATGCTCCAGGAACAACCAAAAGAAAAGGAGGCACCACAGGTATCTGGATCCAGCCCCTGACAGGCACATGTTCTCCTGAGAAATCAAAGGAACACATTCATGGTTGTGGATAACATTATCTAGGTCGCCAGTCTCATATTCTGAGTATATATATATGCAAAATGAGTTTGAAAAGAAGTCTAGTCTAACTCTGTATTAAGCTGTGGAATAAACACCCACGGAACAGAAGTGTTTCAATTGACTTTAAAACATAATTTTTAAAAAGTTGTTGCAGTATAATATATAAACGGAAAATTACACATAATTATACAGTTTGAAAATGTTCACAAATGAAACACACTCAGGTAAGTAGCACCCAAACTAAGAAACAAGACATTTACTAGCTCTTAGAATCTCCTTTCATACTTCCTCTCAGGTGCTGTCTAACAGTAGCTTCTTATAGAACAGAATAGTTTGCCTATTTTTAATACTTGATATATATGAAATTATAAGTTTATTTGTGTCTGTTCTTTCTACAGCATTATAAAAAGAAGATATTTATCCATATCAGTGCACGTAGTTGTACTTTATTCATTTTTATTGAGTATCATATCTCATTCTGTGAATGTGCCACAAATTAATCATTCTATAATTAATGGGCATTTCAGTGCTTTTTTAGCTTTTGGTTTAAAACACAGTATGATTGTGACTTTATAGCCCTAGTCACATATTTCCTAATGAAAATAAACAAACGTACAAACAATGATAAAACAACCTATAAAAACTATTCAAGTAGTCTAATGAATTACTTTGAAATTATGTATGTATATTGTGATTAAAGAAATAACTGTTCATGTCAGAAACAAAGAATATCAGTATATAAGAGAAGTGAAACAAAAGTAAATACCCTGGGGCGGCTCCTGTGGCTCAGGGAGTAGGCGCCAGCCCCATATACCGAAGGTGGCGGGTTCAAGCCCAGCCTCGGCCGAACTGCAAAACAAACAAAAAAAATAGCCGGGCGCTGTGGCGGGTGCCTGTAGTCCCAGCTACTAGGGAGGCTGAGGCAAGAGAATCACTTAAGCCCAAGAGCTGGAGGTTGCTGTGAGCAGTGTGACGCCACAGCACTCTACCCAGGGCGATAAAGTGAGACTCTGTCTCTACAAAAAA
>CAUYON010022865.1:0-15858 GCA_963573935.1 Arctocebus calabarensis | reverse complement strand
CCTGCTAAGATGCACCGTTATAAATTGAGTTTCCTCTTGACTAGTTTTGATGGGAGCCATAGGTGAGGGCACCAGTATTAGTCCAGTCATTGTCTCCTATCTCTAGCTTTGTCTTTGAAACCTTTTTTTTTTTTTTTTTTTGTAGAGACAGAGTATCACTTTATTGCCCTCGGTAGAGTGCCCTGGCGTCACACAGCTCACAGCAACCTCCAACTCCTGGGCTTAGGCGATTCTCTTGCCTCAGCCTCCCAAGTAGCTGGGACTACAGGCACCCACCACAACGCCCGGCTATTTTTGTGTTTTGCAGTTTGGCTGAGGCCGGGTTTGAACCTGCCACCTTCAGTATATAGGAGCTGGTGCCCTACTCAATGAGCCACAGGTGCCGCCCTGTCTTTGAAACTTTTTTCTCCTTTTCTCTAAATCAGTTGCAAGACTTTTGCTATTTCAGTAAAATCAGGCTTGCGAGTTCTTAATTCAGACTATTTTACTGGGCCACTCAAGGAAATATCTTATTTTTGAAAGCAAGTTTTTCTTTCTGTTAACATGTAATTAACTCTAGGCCTCACCTCATGGTGTGGAAGGTGTTCCAACACTACAGTTACCTTGTGTTGATGGTTGCTTGTTGAGACTGTGCCTGGATTCTCCTGGATTCTGCATCTAGGCCCACAGGCCCCTGTGCTCAGCCTTGTCTCAGAACCAAAGCCTCCAGGTCACATCCTACAAAGGCAACCCATGCATGGCTGCTTGAAGTCATGTCCCTAGTTCATGGACTTCCTGCTTATGTGCAAGGCTCTGTCATCCACAGTGGAGAATCCTATGAATCAATGCACTGCTCACATTTTCCTCCCTTATAGAGCATGGCCCAAGCAGCCAGGGTCTTATCATGAATGAGGATGCAGCATCCTGGGCAATGCAGATGCAACACCAGTGTTCTAAGCTGGTTGCCCTGGCCATGGTCTCAGGGTGCAAGCTCGTTCCTCTGTGAAGTGCACAGCAAGGGGCTCTCA
Organism: Arctocebus calabarensis; assembly: GCA_963573935.1. NCBI lineage: Eukaryota > Metazoa > Chordata > Mammalia > Primates > Lorisidae > Arctocebus > Arctocebus calabarensis. Next base: position 14,851 of record CAUYON010022865.1, on the reverse strand, counting down.
GTGATGAGCAAGGAAAGGGCACCTCATTCTGCTCAGTGTCCTGAGACTGCTGTCCAGCATGTGCATATTTACAGCTTCCCTGCTCTCCAGGGAAGGCCCCTTGTGATACGGTGACACACCCGAGCTGCCTGCATGGAGGTCCAACTTTAGAAAGGCAAAGGAAATGAAAGATCTTTATTAGAGGGCTTTCTCAGACATGCTCTTTCCAGACAGCAAAGTGTTTTATGGGAACTGCTGTTCTTTCCTTCCTGCATCTGTCTGCTTTGGGCAGTTTCAGAGACCCTGTTTGCAGTATCCTTTGTGATTGATTCATGAGAGAGCCTGGTGCCCTCCCACTAAAAGTTCCCTCTAAGGCTGCCAGCAGCTCCATCAATGCCTCTCAGCTTGACTTGGCAGGGGCAAGGACAAGGGCAGGTTTGCCTGGAGTAAGTAGAGCTTTGTTTTGGGGCCTTCCCTGGCAGGGGCTCCTAGGAGCCTGGGAGTAATGAGTTTTTTTTGGTGGGGGGGTCTGTTGCTGCAGCCTTGCAAGCAGGAAGCAGTTCTCAGGGTTCAGGAGCAGAGGACTTCTCCCAGTCTCCAGTGATTTCTTTTTTTTTGTAATGAAACATTATTTATATCTTTCATGACTCTTGTACTCTAATTCTGTATTTCTTTTTTGAATTCTTCTCAATTTCTCCCCCAATTGTGCAAATTTTCAGCATCAGAATACCTGGGCTAGCCCCTGATGCCAGGAATGTGGGACCCCAAATCAAACTTGTCTCTGCTCCCACTTTTGTCCCTCTCCCATTCTAAACTGACACTGAACTGAACAACGCCAGATCCCAGGTGGCAACTCACTGGGGTGAAAGCCTTACCATGGTTTCATGCTTCAGCTTTTACAGGTCATTTACAACTGGACAATATTTTTAAACCCAAGAAGAAACGAACGTTCAGTGCTGAGTAGGACCTTTGAAGTTTTGAGCAGGTAGGTTTTTAGGTGAACGGGGCCTTGGGGTGTAGTCTCTGGGACGTTCTTGCCTCAAGAAATCTGGCCTGTAGGACACTGAGTTTTGGCACACATAGTGCCAAGTCAGTTACATGGCTTGGATAAGGCACTCAAGCTGTGTAGATGGAGCTCAGAGAGTGGACCCGGTGCTCATGCTGTGTAGATGGAGCTTGGAGGCTGTGGGAGGTGTCAGGGCTGTCCTGTCAGGACAGAAAGCTGCTTTCAGGATCTACCTTAAAGCAAATAGTATTTTTTAGTCTGTGTTCTAACTTCATGAATATCATGAAGAATTCTAGGAAGTTTAAGGATTCTTTTCCTTTAATCAGGATCTACCTTAAAGCAAATAGTATTTTTTAGTCTGTGTTCTAACTTCATGAATGTCATGGAAAATTCTAGGAAGTTTAAGGATTCTTTTCCTTTAACGCCACCTCACATCCCATCTGTGCTCCTGGTTACTGTATTAGTCAGCTCTGGTTAGTCATCACTGACTGGTGGCTGAAATATCAGACGTGTATCTTCTTATATTTTTGGAGCTGGAAGACCCAGGTTTTCCTGAGGCCTCCCCCTAGCTCACTGGTCGTCTTCCCTCCATGTGACTGTGTCCTGATCTATCACAGGGACACTGGCCCTGTGGGACTAAGAGTCATCCCTCATTTAACTTTTATTACCTCCGTGAAGATCTTCTGCTAAATACAGTCATATTTTGAGGAATCGGAGTTTAGAACTTGAACATATGATTTTTTTTGTGTGTGTGTGGTGAGGGGAACACAATTCAGCCCATAAAAATTGCTGACTAAACTTCAAAAAGTGCTTCTGTTTCAGCCACAAACTCTCGGTTGTTCACAGGCTTCTTATTTGTGGTGCTGTCCCTGCTATCAGGGACAGAAGTTTCAGGAGTCAGCTTTGCTGTTACCAGGCAAAGTGGTGTGCGGGTGAGGGGGAGAGAGGTGGTTAAACGGTGCTGCCCCTGGGGTGGATGTGCCTGTGAGCATGGGCTGGCCTGGCTATGGGGTGGCCATGTCTTTCATGTCTTGCTTCCGTGGGTGAGATCAGGAGTCAGGCTCTGGGTACCACCCTGACTGTCTCATCATGAGGGGCCTTAGTTGCTGATCTGGGATTTGTTTCCCTTGCTCACTGTTAATTTTCTGCTTCCTTCTGCAGAGAGCCTGTCTCTATCAGCATTTGGGCATCCCTCCAGCAGACCAAGGCCGTTCCTCTTCTGATGGCCCATCGGTATCTCCCTGCAAGTGTAGAAGCTCAAGTGACCATCGCTGCGGCCATCCTAGCAGGCGTCTATGCACTGATTATATTTGAGGTGACCTTCATGCCTCCTCCCCGTGATTTCTCTGTGCCCAGAGTTGGGATATTTTGGACACTCTGGATGGGCCCACTCTGAACTAGGCCCATCCAGAGTGTCTAAAATAATTTGGATTACTGTTATCACTTCTAGAAGCTAGCATGTTCCTCACCCTGGGTAGAAATGGTACTAGAATATTTGTTGAATCTGGGCCTCTGAGGTGAGCACAATGAGTTTTAGAGGGGCAGCATAAGTGTACCCAGGGAAAAGGAATATGTACACAATTTTCTACCCTTTCTACTGTTCCTTCTAGGTGTGACCTTGAGGGTAACTTTGAGGGGACAAGTTTAGAGCCCCTCTGAGACTCTGGGTCTTCATCTGTATGAAGGGTGAATTAAGATGCCCCTGTTTGCTCTGCACAACAGCACTTGTGCAGGGGCTATGGGAGCCCTGGGGCGGTGTGTGGGGAAGGAGTATCGTTTATTACATTTATCACCTTGGCTAATGGGCATTTCCATGAATGATCTTAAGTCTCGTGATTTGGTGTTTCTGAGAAGTTATAAGCACGGTTGTACCTTCAGTAGCATGAAAGCAATGTGTAAACACCTTCTGGGCTGGGCAGATCCCGTGCTGAAGTGAAACCAAGCTTCAAGGCAACATATAGGTTGGAATATTGGCCAAGTAAGTGGAGCCCTGAGGGCAGTTGCTTGCTTTGGCTCTGCAGAGGGGCCTGTTAGTGAGCTTAGGGGAGGTATGAGAAATACCTTGGACCTGTCTTGCCCAGAAGTAAGAGGAATGGCCAGGAAAGTCCCAGAACTATGCCTGTAGCTATCTGGTCTGCCTGAAGAGGGATGTTTGCTCCTATAATTCAAGCCCCCCAATTGTGCAACCAGGTCCACTCACAGGTTTAGTTGTTATATCTCTTATGTCTCTTATTCTAGAACACCTTTGCTTCCTCTTTTCCTTATCTATTTAATCAATATTGTTATTATTTTTGTGTTCCCACAACTACTCTCTGATTTGCTACCAGAACTCTCAGACTCAGATGCAGCTATCCCCTGAGCTATGGGTACATCCCTATCTTCAGCAGCAAAAGACAGTGACATATGGACAGGGTTTCCACCCAGGGCAGCCTGCTTGGAGTCTGTGTTGGGGCTGCTCAGAGAGTGTTATTATCCCCCCACAGTCCAGAAGCCCAGAGGGAAAGCAGGTGTTCATCATAAATCTCATTTTTATACAGTCTATGTATGTGGTACAGTTGCCTTATTAGTCAGTAGCATAAGGAATATTCTAAGAGCTGAGTGCCCAGAAGCCAGTTGAAGGCTAGCCTCAGAGCAGGCCCTTCTAAAAATGTTGTCCTCAGGTCTGGTTTTCTGTACCACCATCCAATTGAAAAACCCTTTTCTGTTCCATATAATATTCTACAGCCCGGGTTGGGTTGATGGATTCTTCAGGGCATTAGTTTATTACCCCATTTCCTGTACTTCCTACGACTACAATTTAAAGCTGAAGCCTTTGGGTTCAATTTTGGGGGCCCCATGCTTTATAGGTGTGCAGGGGTCTGAATTACAGCAGAAGGAGCTTGTGTCTGGATGTCCCACTTTCAGGCATGCTGAGACCTCAGTGAGTTTAGGTGTTGACTACTCTGCTTCTCTGTCACCTATTCTCCTAAGGGCTTCAGTGTTCACTGGGGACCATTCCCTGATTCAGTTATTTCATCAGCATTCACAATGTACTTTCTACTTCTGTCATTCTGTCTGCATTCATAAATGAGTCATGCTGTATTGAAGAACTTTCTTCTACCCAGTTTCATTAATGTGAAACAGTTCATGCCACAAACAGGATACATTTTTTTTTCTTTAATTATCAGTTTTCATAGTAATGAGTTGCTGCCTTAGCAATTTGCGGTGGTAACCCCTGAATTGATTTAGTTTCTCTTTTCTTGTTTTTGGAGTATCATTTTGAACTTATGGATTTAATGAAATCAATGTACTTTATTTAGTTATATCATTATTAATTAAATATAGCCAATTTGTTATTCTGAGGTTTGTTCACTTTTCTTATATAATTAATTATATAACCTTTGAAAATAATGTAATTTGTAAAGATTTATCAATCTTTAATTAATTAATGGTCATTAATAACCATTTAGATACAACTTTTCCCTCTCCCAGCAACCACATTGAGTTTCTTTTTTTTTTTTTTTTTTTGAGACAGAGTCTTTCTACGTCACTCTTGGTAGAGTGCTGTGGCATCACAGCTCACAGCAACCCTCAAACTCTTTGGCTTAAGAGATTCTCTTGCATCAGCCTCCCAAGTAGCTGGGACTATAGGTGCCTACCACAATGCCCAGTTGTTTTTTTTGTTGTAGTTGTTGTTTGGTAGGCCTGGGCCAGGTTCGAATTGCCAGCCCCAGTGTATGTGGCTGGTGCCATAACTGCTGAGGTACAGGTGCAGAGCCCACATTGAGATTTTTAAGTCTTGTAAAGAGGTCAGTTCAACATGGCTTTTTTTGCTCTTGCAGAAACAAGAAACATAGAGGCAAGAATGAAAATTTATAACTGGCCCCTTGAAAAGAAAGGCCCACTTTACAAAAGGGCCTCTCCTTGGAAGCAAAATGAGAATCAAGGGTTAGAGTCTAAAATTTCATGATTGGTTGATGATATGGGGAAGAGAGTTGGTTATTGTCGATCATATAGAAGTTTTATGTTGTCTTCCCGCAGCTCTAGATTATACAGATTTAGAATACTTCTGACAAAATCTAAACATATCAGTTTCATTAGATTAACAGCGGTAACATTTTAAATTGAAAGCTGGCTTCATGCCTATAGCTCAGTGCCTGTAGCTAGAGTGGCAGCCACATACACTGGGGCTGGTGTGTTCGAACCTGGCCCAGGCCTGGCAAACAACAATGACAACTACAACAAAAATAATAGCTGGGCATTGTGGTGCGCGCCTGTTGTCCCAGCTACTTGGGAGGCTGAGGCAAGAGAATAATAGCTTAAGCCCAAGAGTTTGAGGTTGCTGTGAGCTGTGACATCACAGCACTCTATTAAGGGTGACATAGTAAGACTCTGTCTCAAAAAAAAAAAAAAAAAAAAAAGAAAAAAGAAATTGAAAGCTAATACATCTAGAGAGATGTATTGAAGATATTTCCAGTAGCTTTATTGGTCTCAAAGGATTATAGAATTTTTCCTTTCTTTCATACTTAATCTGAATTTTTAAGTGAAAATGAATTTTTATGATCTAATAACAGTGCTATTTTGAGTCAAAAAACAAATGCCATTGTATCTTTGGAATAAGTCTTGTGGTTAATATCCATTTGCATATTTCTATAATTCTTAAATGGATTTTCATTGTTCAAAATATATACAATTTTATTAAAAAAATAAAAAATAAAATATTACAGACACTAGCTTCATGCACAGCGTGTGCTGCAGTGTCAGGGTGGCATTGGTTGACCTGGGGCATGGACTGCAGATCCTGCTGTATAAAGTGTGGCAGCCAGAAACCTCCCAGAGCTTTTTCTCCACACATTTTCTGGGCTGAGAAGGTTCCAATGTTGATTTACCTGTGAAACCAAATTTCCTGCTCTTCTTCTATGCATCTGGTTGTCCAAAGCCCTCTGTCATAGCCGCCCATGTGTGCCTGCCTGTGACAGGGCGCTCGTCATTCTGTTGGTGAGTAGTAATGACTTACTGTGGTTTACATTTCTCTAATGTCAATAAATTGGATATATTTTCATGTATTTGAACATGAATTGGATATATTCCATTCCATATATATATCCAATAAATTGGATATATTTTCATGTATTTGAACTCTGTTTATCTTCTTCAGTGAGATGTCTGTATATCCCTTTTTCTTATTTTCTAATATAATTTTTTTTTAATGTTGAGTTTTGAATGTTCTTTATATGTTTTAGATAGAAAGGCTATGCTGGATATGTGGTTTGCAAATATTTTCTCTCAGTCTGATGTATAATTTTTTCCTTGTATAGATAATGCTTTTGGTGTCAAGTCTAAGAATTTATGGTTTATTCCTAGATCCCAAAGATTTTTTCCCCCTGAAATTTTTTGGTTTCCTTTTACATTTAAGCCCAGGATCCATTTTGAGTTAAATTTTGTATTTATGTGAGTTTTTGGTGGCAGTTCATTTTTAAACCTATGGATGTCCAGTTGCTCCAGTACCACTTAATGAAAACATTCTCAATTGCAAATCAAAACCACTCTAAGATATCACCTAACCCCAGCAAGATTAGCCCACATCACAAAATCCCAAAACACCAGATGCTGGCATGGATGTGGAGATAAGGGAACACTTCTACAGGGCTGGTGGGATTGCAAACTAATACAGCCCTTTTGGAGAGAAGTATGGAGAATCCTGAAAGATCTAAATGTAGACCTTTCAAGCCTGCAATCCCACTAGTAGGTGTCTACCCAGAAGAACCTAAATCATTTTACCACGAGGACATTTGCATTTGAATGTTTATTGCACCTCAATTCATAATAGCCAAGTCGTGGAAGCAACCTAAGTGCCCATTAACCCATGAATGGATCAACAAACTGTGGTATATGTATACTATGGAAAATTATGCAGCCATTAAAAAAGATGGAGATTTTACATCTTTTACATTTACCTGGATAGAGTTGAAATACATTCTTCTTAGTAAAGTATAGCAAGAATGGAAAGATAAACATCTAGTGTACTCCATACTAATATGAAATCAATATATAAATACTTACATGTTCCTAAGAACAAGAAAACACTATTATAGTCCAGTTCAGGGAAAGAGTGAAGCAGGAGAGTGGGTGGAGGGAGGACATATGGCAGAAGGAGGGAGGGCATGAGGCAGGATCTCTCCTAATGTGCACATAGTGAGGGTGTATAACATGTCCCCTGGGTGAAGGGCTCATCTACAAATGGAACTTTTCCCTGGAAGTAAGAACAATGTAACCTAAATATTGTGCTGTCATATTAATTTGAATAAAGGTAAAAAAATAATAACCATTCTGGCTGGTATAAGATGAAAAGAAAAAAAAGTTCTTGATTGAATTGGTTTTGCTTCTTTGTTAAAGATTAATTGGGCATATTGTGGAATATGTTTTGGTTCTCTATTCTTTTCCACTGATTATGTGTATCTTGATCACTGTAGGGTAGTATAATCCTTGATACTGTAAGGATGATTCCTCCCCTATATTCTACCCCCAAATTGTTTTAATTATGCTGTGCTTTTTCTATTTCCATGTACATTTTATGATAGAATGGCCTTCCCCTCCATGCACATGGTATATTGCTCCATTTATTTTGATCTTCATTGATTTCTCTTATAATTTTAATCATATTGATCCTATACAATCTTTGGTTAAATTTATACCTAAGTATTTCCTTTTCTTTGGAGAAAACATAGGTGGTATTGAATTTTTATTTTGGTTTCCACTTGCTCATTGCCATTACACATAAATGGAATTTTTTTTTCTGTATGTTAGTCTTGCATCCTGGTATTTTATTGAACTTACTTGTTCTTGGAATTTCCTTTTTTTTTTTTTTTATTAAATCATAGCTGTGTATATTAATGCAATCATGGGGTACAATGTGCTGGTTTCATATAAAATCTGAAATATTTTCATCAAACTGTTTAACATAGCCTTCATGGCATTTTCTTAGTTATTATTTTAAGACATTTATATTCTGCATTTGGTAAGTTTCACCTGTACCATTCTAATATGCACCATAGGTATGGTCCCACCAATTACCCTTCATCCACCCATCCTCTTGCATCCCCTCCCCTCCCTTGCCCCTTTCCCCCCATTCTTCTGCTATAATTGGCTTATAGCCTTCATATGAAAGCTATAAATGAGTTTCATAGTAGGGCTGAGTACATTGGATAATTTTTCTTCCATTGTTGAGATACTTTGCTAAGAAGAATATATTCCAGCTCCATCCATGTAAACATGAGAGAGGTAAAGTCTCCATCTTTCCCTAAGACTGCATAATATTCCATGGTGTATGTATACCACAATTTATTATGAATTGGGCTGCAATAAACATTCTGGTAAAAATATCTTTGTTATAATGTGATTTTTGGTCTTCTGGATATCTTTGTTATAATGTGATTTTTGGTCTTCTAATACCTAGTAGAGGAATTATAGGATCGAATGGCAGGTCTATTTTTAGATCTCTAAGTATTCTCCAAACATCTTTCCAAAAGGAACATATCAGTTTGTATTCCCACCAGCAATGTAGAAGTGTTCCCTTTCCTCCACATCCACGCCAACATCTTTGGCTTTGGGATTTTGTGATGTGGGCTAATCTTACTGGAGTTAGATAATATCTCAAAATAGTTTTGATTTGCGTTTCTCTGATGATTAAGGATGATGAGCATTTTTTCACGTGTCTGTAGGCTGTGCATTTGGCTTCTTCAGGGAATTTTCTCTTCAAGTCCCTTGGCCACCCTGAGATGGGATCACTGGTTGTTTTCTTGCTAATAAATTTGAGTTCTCTGTGGAATCTGGTTATTAAATCTTTGTTGGAGGCATAATCTGCAAATCTCTTCTCCCATTCTGAGGGCTGTCTGCTTGCTTTACTTACTGTGTTCTTGACTGTGCAGAAGCTTTTTAGTTTGATCAGGTCAGAGTAGTGTATTTTTGATGCTGCTTCAGTTGCCTGAGGAGTCCTTCTAATAAAATATTCACCCAGGCTGATTTCTTCAAGAGTTTTCCCTGCATTTTCTTCTAGTATTTTTATAGTTTCATGTCTTAAGTTTAAATCTTTAATCCAGTGAGAGTCTATCTTAGTTAATGGTTAAAGGTGTGGATCTAGTTTTAGTCTTCTACAGGTTGGCAGTCAGTTCACCCAGCACCATTTTTTAAATAGGGAATCTTTTCCCCACTTAATGTTTTTAATTGCCTTATCAAAGATCAAATAATGGTAAGTAGCTGGGTTCATCTCTTGGTTCTCTATTCTGTTCCATACATCTACTTCTCTATTTCTGTGCCAGTACCATGATAGTTTTGGTACTGGCACAGAAAATTGATAGTTTTGATCACTATCAATTTATAGTATAGTCCGAGGTCTGGTAGCATCCTCCTGCTTTGTTTTTATTTCTGAGTAATGTCTTGGCTATTCGAGGCTTTTACTGATTCCATATAAAGCTAAGTATTTTTTTTTTGAGATCTTTAATGTATAACAATAGAGATTTAATAGGGATTGCATTAAAATGTACATTGCTTTGGGTAGTATGAACATTTTAACAATGTTGATTTTTTCCCAGTCATGCTCATGGTATGTTTTTCCATTTGTTAACATTTTCAGCTATTTCCTTTCTTAGAGTTTCATAGTTCTCTTTCTAGAGATCTTTCATGTCCTTTGTTAGGTAAACTCCCAAATATTTCATGTTCTTTGGCACTACTGTGAACGGAATAGAGTCCTTGACTGTTTTTTCAGTTAGGCTATTGTTTCTATATATAAAGGCTACAGATTTGTTAGGGTTGATTTTGTAACCTGAGACACTGCTGTATTCCTTGATCATTTCTAAGAGTTTTGTAGTAGAATTCCTGGTGTTTTCCAGGTATACAATCATATAATCTGCAAAGAGAGAAAGTTTGATCTCTTCTGACCCTACATGGATACCCTTGATCGCCTTTTCTTTTCTAATTTCAATGGCTAAAACTTCCATTACAATGTTAAAGATCAGTGGAGACAATGGGCAACCTTGCCTGGTTCCTGATATAAGTGGAAATGGTTTCAATTTAACTCCATTCAATATGATATTGGCTGTGGGCTGTAGATGGCTTCTATCAGTTTAAGAAATGTCCCTTCTATACCAATTTTCTTGAGTGTTCTGATTATGAAGGGATGCTAGATATTATCAAAAGCTTTTTCTGCTTTCTGATTCTTTCAAACTGAGAGAATATACGGTCTTTGTTTTTTAATTTGTTTATGTGCTGAATTATATTTATAGATTTATGTGTATTGAACCAGCCTTGAGACCTTGGGACAAAACCCACTTGCTCATGGTGTATAATTTGTTTGCTGTGTTGCTGGATTCTGTTTGCTAGGATTTTGTTGAATATTTTTGCATCAATATTCATTAGTGATATTGGTCTATAGCTTTCTTTTCTTGTTGGGTCTTTTCCTGGTTGGGGATCAAGGTGATGTTTGCTTCATAGAATATATTGGTTAGTATTCCTTCTTTTTCTATATTTTGGAAAAGGTTGAGTAATATAGGTACTAGTTCCTCTTTAAAGGTTTGGTAAAATTCTGATGTGAAGCCAACTGGTCCCGGGCTTTTATTTTTAGGGAGATTTTGTATAGTTGATACTATTTCAGAACTTGATATAGACCTGTTCAACATTTCCACTTGATTCTGGGTAAGTCTTGGAAGTTGGTGTGCTTCCAAATATTGGTACATTTAATTCAGATATTCATATTTCTGAGAATAAAGTTCCTTGTAGTATTCATTAAGGATTTTTTTAATTTCTGAGGAGTCTGTTGTTATTTCATCTTTACCATTTCTGATTGATGAAATTAGAGATTTCACTTTTTTTTTCCTGGTTAGGTTAGCCAAAGGTTTGTCTATTTTATTGACATTTTCAAAAAACCAACCTTGTGATTTAATGATCTGTTGTATAATTCTTTTGTTTTCAATTTCATTTAATTCTGCTCTAATTTTTGTTATTTCTTTTCTTCTGCTGGGTTTGGGATTGGAATGTACTTCCTTTTCCAGTTGGTTGAGATGTCCCTTTAAGTTGTTAAGTTCCTCTCTTTCCATTCTCTTGAGGAAGGCTTGCAGTACTATAAATTTCCCTCTAGGGCTGCCTTTGCAGTATCCCAGAGGTTCTGATAATTTGTGTCTTCCTTGTTGTTTTTTCCCCCAAATTTGGTAATTTCCTTCTTAATCTCATCTATGACTCAGTTATCATTCAGCATAAGGTTATTTACCTTCCATGTTTTTGTATGAGTATACAGATTCCCTTTGTTACCTAGTTCAACTTTTATACCATGATGGTCTGAGAAGTTGCAGGGAATTTCTATTCTTTGAAATTTTCTGAGGTTAGACCTATCACATAAGATGTGATTGATTTTGCAGTATGTTCCCTGAGCTGATGAGACAAATGTGTATTCAGTTTTGTTAGGATGAAATGTTCTGTAGATGTCTGTCAAATCCAAATGTTGGATGGTTAAGTTTAAATCTAAAATTTCTTTGCTTGGCTTCTTATTGGAGGATCTATCGAACACTTTTAAAGGAGTGCTAAGATCTCCTACTACTATAGAGCTGGAGGAAATCAAGTTTCTCATGTCTGTTAGAGTTTCTCTTTGAGGCACTTTCTCATTGGGTGTATAAATATTAATAATTGAAATCTCATCATATTGAGTATTACCCTTAACAAATATGAAGTGACCATCTTTACCCTTTCTTACTTTTGTTGGTTTAAAGCTTATTGTGTCAGCAAATAAGATTGCAACACCTGCTTTTTTCTGCTTTCCATTTGCCTGGAATATAGATGACCATCTCTTCACCCTGAGTCTATATTCATCTTTTAAGGTAAGATGAGATTCTTGTATGCAGAAGATATCTGGCCTGAGTTTTTGTATCCAGTCAGCCCACCTGTGCCTCTTTAGAGGACAATTTAAGCCATTCACATTAATTGAGAGTATTGATAAGCCTGGTAGAATTGTGGGTATTGAGTTTTTTTGAAAGTCCAGTGAACATTTTTAATCCTTTTGCCACTGTGGAAGTTGGAATTTGATCAAAAGTTTCTGAATGAGTTTACTTTTGTGGTGGGGGATTGCACTGGTCATTGTGGAGGATAGGTCTTAGAATATCCTGGAGAGCTGGTTATGGCAAACTTCTTCAACATGGGAATGTCATAAAAGTATTTAATTTCTGCATCATAAATGAAACTCAGTTTAGCTGGATATAGGATACCAGGTTGAAAGTTATTTTGTTTTAGATTAAAAGTTGATGACCACCGTCCTCTAGCTTGAAAGTTTTCAGCAGAGAGATCTGCAGTCATTCTAATATTCTTCCCCTTGTAGGTTATGGTTTTGTTACATCTGGTTGCATTCAGTATTTTCTCCTTCATATTAACTTTAGTGAAGTTAATTGTGATGTGCCTGGAGGATATGTTATTCAGGTTGAGTCATGCTGGGGTTCTGAAACTGTCTACTATCTGAATTTCAGAATCTCGTGGCATGTCTGGAAAGTTCTCTTTCATAATCTCATGAAGAAGAGCCTCTGTGCCTTGCAAAGCCACTTTGTTCCCTTCAAGGATCCCTATAAGGCAAATATTGGTTTTCTTCAAGTTATACCAGAGCTTTCTGAGAGAATGATCCATTTTTGCTCTCCATTTGTCTTCCTCTTTGTGAGTTTGGAAGTGTTCAAAAGCATTCTCTTCAATGTCAGAAATCCTTTCTTCTGCTTGCTCCATTCTGTTACTGAGGGATTCTACTGTATTTCTCAGATCTTTGAGAGCTGCAAATTCTTGTCTCAATGTGTCAAAATCTTTGGTGATTTTGTCTTTGAATTTGTTGAATTCTTGAGACAAATTTTGAAATGCTCCTTGAATTTCTAATTCCACCTTTACCTCTATTCTATTGATCTTATTTGCAATCCACATTCTGAATTCGATTTCTGATATCTCAGCCATCTGTTTTTGAATGGAATCTTCAGTTATGCCTGCCAAATTTTTCCTTGGCGGGGGGGTTTGATCTACTCTGGTTGTTCATGTTACCGGAGTTTTTCTGCTGATTCTGCCCCATGATTATTTTACACTGTTTGGCTAGATGAGTACATAAGGAGAAGTTGGGTTGAGGGCTCCAGGAGTAGGGATTGGCCAGTCTTTTGCCCAAAAGCTTGGACTCAGGTCTGTATCTTTTCCCCTAGAGCTTTGCCAAGGACCCATACAGTGCTACAGCCTGAGAAATTGGGGACCTTCTTGGTGTGGTGGGGTTAAGTGGCTGTCTTATTTTCAGCTAGTCTCTGTCTTACCCTAGTGAATCAGTAAATCTCAGCTGTGGAGAAATACCAGCAATTAAGTCACCCCACCCCCCCCACAGGCAACAATTGGAAAAGGAAAATCAAACCTTCCCACAACTGCACACCCAGGGTACCACTTTGGATAGTCCTCAGGTGATTGGCCCAATTCCCGAGGTCCATATCAATTGTCCTAATCAGCACTGGTCTCAGGTGGGAGAGTTCAAAAAGTCTCCAACAACTAGATAGCAGGGGTCTGCGGCAGGTCGAGTATGACTTGTTCTGGTGCTCCATGAGGTCAGAAGGACCCACCCAGGAAATTAGTCTGAGAAGGTTGATGCCTCCTTCCCCACCTTGCACCTCTGTCACACCCAGTTGCTGGTAACTGCACACGGCTGTGACTGAGTTCCCTCTAATGAGCAGATTTTGTGCCTGCCTGAGTCACAGGGAAATCTATGTCTCCTCAGCCAGGCCACCACTCTCTGCCACTATCCAGCAGGGGGAGGTGAGGTCTGACAGCCTTGGGTGCTTAATGGGGGCTAAGGTGTTTCACTCAATTCTAGCCCTGTCCCTGATTGATGCTGCTGACAGAACAACTTGGCAGAATTTATTCCTGTCCTGACTATATTCCCCTGTGGATCAGATGCTGTTTGAACAACTCAGTCCTGTCTATGCCACTGCCTAGTCTTGGCTGCAGTTCCTATTATGGCAGATGTGGTCAGAACAGACACTTAACTGTCAGTTCCAGTCACCACCTGCCTGCCATTGACTCAGCTATGATACCCTGAGGGCCAGATGCATCTGAGACACAGTGAAACAGTCCTCGGGGTCAGCCCCGCTTTAGGAGTCTGCAGTTTCTGCACGTTTATTTTAGTCCCCGTGCTCCGCCCAGGCTGGTACCACTTCAGGCATACCCTTTACTCATGTGGGCCTGTGTCTCAGTCCCAGTTCTGTTCCACCAGTGGCTGGCATTGAAGAGGATGCTCGGCTTCCTCTGGTTTCCCAGAGAGACTTAGAGTGTCCCCTCAAAATATCCCCAGGGTGTGAGTCCCATTGTTCCCACTGCTGCTCTGTGCCTTGGGGCATCGCCTCTCCCGCCCAGTTCCCTCTCACTTGACCATCCTCTCCTTTCTCCCATGCTGGTGAATCAGCACAGATCAGCAGCAGCCCGTGCCCTGTTAAACATCCCTCAAGAAAATGCCCAAGAATCTGGACTCCATTGAGGATAGGCTTCCAGACCTCAGGTAGAGTGGAGGGGAGTGCTAGGAGTTCAAAATTTCAGGTAGAAGTGTTCCCTTTTCTCCACATCCATGCTAACATCTCTGGTTTTGGGATTTCATCATGTGGGCTAATCTTACTGGAGTTAGAGGATATCTCAAGGTAGTTTTGATTTGCATTTCTCTGATGATTAACGATAATGAGCATTTCTTCATGTGTTTGAAGGCCATGCGCCTGTCTTCTTTAGAGAAGTTTCTTTTCAGATCTTTTGCCCATCCTGAGATGGGATCTCTTGTTCTTTTCTTGCAAATACGTTTGAGTTCTCTGTGTATTCTGGTTATTAAGCCTTTGTCAGAGGCATAACTTGCAAATA
>CAUYON010022864.1:0-31038 GCA_963573935.1 Arctocebus calabarensis | reverse complement strand
TGGCGTCACACTGCTCACAGCAACCTCCAGCTCTTGGGCTTAAGTGATTCTCTTGCCTCAGCCTCCCGAGTAGCTGGGACTACAGGCGCCCGCCACAGCGCCCGGCTATTGCAATCAACTTTTCAATGGCCCTCACGGTATGATCAGCCTGGTTTGGCTCTGTGGAGACCACAGCTGATCCCTTTCCCACTTTGCTTTCTGACTCTAGAATTTCTTAGCGTCCCTGGAGGATGATTTTAGAGACATGGAAAGTCAGCTTCAAGTTGCAAGGAGTCCTGGAAACAGGCTGAGTTGAAACTTTTTACATTTGAAGCTCATTAATCTCCAACTTCCTTCCTCTCTATCTCCTCCTTTTGTTCTTCTCCCAAGCATCACTCTTCCTTAATTCTCTCATGGTCCAGCTGGAGTCAGTGGGGAGGGGGACAATTTCTTCTTCTCACCTCTTCTAGCCCCACTGTTAGGATGAATAAGAGGACGTGGTGTTTCTGTCTAACTTCCTGAACTTAAAAAAAAGAAAAAAAGAAAAGCAGGCGGCCCGAAGGATGGCACTCAAGAAACATAGCCTAGTAGATTCCTTAGTGTGGGATCTGGAATTAGACTCTCTGGATTCAAATCCTGGCTCTATTCCTTAATAGCATTATAATTTGGGCAAGTTACTTGCTTGTCTATGCCTCACCCTCTCATCTAGAAGTTAACCATAATAGTGTATGTCGTTTGTGTGTGTGTATAGAGTATACACACACATATATATCACTTAGAACAGTGCTTAGTAAGTACTAGACATGAGTTCGTTAAATTAAAAATTAACTGTTGGCTGGTTGTCTGTCAGGCCTAGACTTTGAGCTAAGCATTAGGAAATAGAAGGCACAGGGGGCTCTGTCTCAGAGATGATCACGGACCACCAGCCCACCCCTGATTTCAAGACAGGCAAACAACCTGGCCAAAATGACCCTCCTCTTTCCTTGAGCTGGCCAAAATGTGACCACTGGATGTTTTGATGACTATTGTTGAAACTTGGTAATGGCTAAAATCCCAAACCACTCAGAAGATAAGATCACTCTGTGGAGTCCTCTCCTAAGAATTGAAACAAGAATTACTGGGCGGTGCCTGTGGCTCAAGGGAGTAGGGCACTAGGGTACCGGCCCCATATGCCAGAGGTGGCGGGTTCAAACCCAGCTCCAACCAAAAAAAAAAAAAGAATTACTATGCCAGGCTCGGCACCCGTAGCACAGTGGTTACACCAAGGGTTGTGGGTTCAAACCCAGCCTGGGCCAGCTAAACAACTGCACAAAAAAATAGCTGAGCGTTGTGGTGGGCACCTGTAGTTCCAGCTACTTGGGCGGCTGAGGCAAGAGAATCGCTTAAGCCCAAGAGTTTGAGGTTGCTGTGAGCCATGATGCCACAGCACTCTACACAGGGTGACATAGTGAGATTCTGTCTCCAGAAAAAAAAATAGAATTACTATGCTAATGAAGAAACATTTGACCTTGAGAAGTGAAGTAACTTGCCTAAGACATAGCAGCATGGTAGAAAAAAGCCTAGATTGCCTCGAACAGACTATTAATAGAAATATGGATATTAAATGTTGTTGGCGAGGGCTGAAAAGGAGTAAGGAGAATTACAGAGAAATCCTATATCACCTCAGAGAAAGCCTACATCCCTTGAAGAAACGTAGTAGAAATCCGGAATTGAAGGATGTTATTGTTGAGGACTTACAAAGAAGAGGGAAACATGTTTTTGGAAGCTGGAGCAAGGGGGATCCGCGTTACCGTGGCAGAGAACTTAGTAGGATTGTGTCAAGTATTTAGGTGGCCAGCAATATTTTACGGAAGAGATCTCCAAGCAAAATATTGAAGGTACAGCTTGGTTTCTTCTTCTTTTTGGTTAAATGTGAGAGGACAGAGATAAATTGAGGGAAGAACCATTAAACAAAAAGGAACTAGTACTTGATGATTTGGGAAATTCTCAGCCTATCCAGATTGTAAAGGTCAAAGAATTCGGTCACACAAAGGCTCTCTGAAGAGGTTAAAGGTGTGACTGAGATTCTCCCAACCAAACCCAGGGACCTTTAGAAAGTTTGAGAGCATTGTCCCTCAACCATCTTAGCAAAAACCAAAAACAAAAGTGAGATTATTTCAAAAGATGTTTACGGACCTGGCTTCCATCCCATCACAATCATGGGAGATACACGAAATTCTTGAGAATTTTACACCAATAGAAACACTGTCGAGTTATACCAAAAGGGACATAGTATATGGAAAGATAGAAAATTCTGCCAGCAGGAAGAAAGCTGATACAAATAGATACAAACACAATACCAACTTTCATGAAAAAAAAAGGATGACTCAGAGGGCAGAAGCCAGAGACCAGAGGGTGAAGCTAAGAGTCCTAGAAACCTAATGGAGTTTGGTGGGACTTAAAAACTTCTTTTGGGCCAGTGACTCCTTTTCACCTTCTATTCACCCCCTTTTGAAGCATAATGTCTATAACTGTTATTCTTTGCCTGTCCCACCATTATATGTTGAGAGCAGACGACTTGTTTTTAGTTTCACACATTCACAGATGGAGAGGTATTGAGACCCAGGAGTTGTAGTTCAGGAATTATACTCAGAGCCATATCTGTTCTTGATTTAGGTGATGAAAATAAGATGTGAGACTTTTTTTTTTTAATTTTTTTTCTTTTTTTTTTTTTTTAGAGACAAAGTCTCACTTTGTCACCCTCGGTAGAGTGCTATGGCATCACAGCTCACAGCAACCTCCTGCTCTTGGGCTTAGGTGATTCTCTTGCCTCAGCCTCCCGAGTAGCTGGGAAGGTGTAAGAATTTTGAGTTAGTGAGATTTAGATGACATATTTGGACTTTGAGTTGATGCTGTGATGGAATGGGACCTTTGGGGACCTTGGGATGGGGTGAATATATTTTGCATGTGGAATGAGTGGGAATCATGGAGGGTACTGAAGGGCAGATGATGATGAGCAGAATTTTGGCCCTTTTGATCTCCACCCGCTGCTGTTACTCCTGTGGTTATGGTGTGTTAGATGGCAAAGGGGATTCTGCAGATGTAATTAAGGCTACTAATCAGCTGACCTTAAAATAGAGAGACTAGGGCGGCACCTGTGGCTCATTGAGTAGGGCGCTGGCCCCATATACCGAAGGTGGTGGGTTCAAACCCAGCCTTGGCTGAACTGCAAAACAGAAAAATAGCCGGGCGATGTGGCAGGTGCCTGTAGTCCCAACTACTCTGGAGACTGAGGCAAGAGAATCACCTAAACCGAGGAGTTAGAGGTTGCTGTGAGCTGTGATGTTACCGCACTCTACAGAGGGTGATAAAGTGAGACTCTGTCTCTACAAAAAAAAAAAAAGACTATCCTAGATTATCCAGCAGACCTAATGTAATCACCATAAAAGCCCATAAAAGCGGGAGAGATCCAGCAGGAGAGGAAGTCAGAGAGATCTGAAGTGTGAGAAGGACGTGCAGATAGAGGGGACTGTGTGATGAAGAATGCAAGGTGGCCATAAGGAACTGACTGAGTCTCCTAGCTGATGACCAGTAAGGGGACAAGGACCTTGGCCCTATAGTCACAAGGGACTAAAATCTGCCAACAACTTGGATGTGTTGAAGGGTACAGGTGAAACTTACACATGTAGAATATAAGTGTCTGAATAGAAAAGCTAAAAAATTGCCATGAAAGCTATGTTAACCAGTTTGATGAAAATATTTCAAATTGTATATAAAACCAGCACATTGTACCCCATGGTTGCATTAATGTACACAGCTATGATTTAATAAAACAAACAAACAAACAAACACAGACATAGAAGCAGATCCTCCAGAGCCTCCAGAGCAGAGCCCTGCCGACCCCTTGATCTTGTTTTCGAGAAACTCTAAGCTGACTTAGTTGAGGCATGTTGTATTCAGAACTTTTGACCTGTAGAACTGTAAGATAGGAGCTCCCGGGCAGGGCCTCCTGGTTCCCTCAGTCACGGTGGTGACTCTGGCACGGGATGGGCCCCAGGTGCGGCCGCAACTCTCCCTTGGACTGCCCTCCTGGGCACTAGCGCCACTGGTGGCGGGAGGACTGAGCTGTGTGGCAAGCTAGAAGTTTCCTCCCCTCCCCCATGAGCTGTGTTGGTCCCTTTGAGAGAAAAGGAAAGAAACACCAGCCCATTTCACAGATGAAGCCACTGAGAGCCTCAGGGATGCAGCAATTTTTTTTTTATTTAAATAGAGTCTCACTATGTCACACTCAGTATAGTGCCATGGTGTCACAGCTCACGGCAACCTCAGATTCTTTTTTCTGGCCGGGGCCGGGTTTGAATTCACCACTGCTGGTATATGGGGCCAGCGCTCTACTCTGAGCCACAGGCGCTGCCCAGCAACCTCGTACTCTTGGACTTAAGCGACTGTCTTGCCTCAGCCTCCCAGGTAACTGGGACTACAGGCACCCACCACAACACCTGTTTTTTTTTTTTGGTGCTGTTGTCATTGTTTAACTGGCCCAGGCTGGGTTCGAACCCACCAGCTTATGTGTATGAGCTGGTGCCATAACCACTGTGCTACGGGTGCTGAGCTGCCGTGGCAATTCTTATGGGAGCCATGAAGTTGAATGAGAGACGTGTAGCCCACTATGCACTAAATGACTCCTCAGTGGGCCACACAGGCTCCCTGCGCACTTGGGGGGCGGTCCAGGGACCCCACCTACCCCAGTGGCACTGGCCGAAGATGCTGGTTTGTCCTCAAGGGCAACCTGCTGTTCGAGAGTCGCAAGGGCCAGCCCCCCTGAGCCTGGTGGTGCTGGAGGCCTGCACGGTGGAGATGGCTGAACAAGTTTGCCTTCGCCATCTGCTTTGATGCCCCTGGAGTGCGTCCACACCTGCTGGCAGCAGATGGACCAGTGGCCCAGGAGGCTTGGGTGAAGGCACTGTCCCGGGTAAGGTTTGGCTACATGTGCTTGGTGGTTCGGGAGCTGAGAGCCAGTTGCAGGAAGCCTGCCAGAGCCTGGCCTTGCAATGCCACTCATCCTGGAAGGCTGTTGCTGACTGCTGTAAGCCCCAGGCTCCTGACTATTGGTCTCTGGGTCTGGAGAATGGCCACTCCCTTCCCAGGGACTATAGCCCTGTGAGCTTAGTTGAAGAAGGGGGCAGCAGGTGGGCAGGGCGGGGGTTGGCTGAGTGGGAGTTGCAGGGCCTTGCCAACCATGTCTCCTGAGACCTCCTGCTTTTCCACCCTGCACGACTGGCAGGCACCCTACCCACTGAGCCACCCGCCCCTTGTGGTAATTCTTACTGTCGCGCTGGGCTCTCATGAAGATGCTCTTGCTGCTAAAACTGCTAGTGAGGCCACCTAGAACTCTTTCACAGTCCTGCTTGTCCCCAGGGTTTACTTGCCCAAACCTTTCATTGCTAGTCTCCCAGCATCCCGACACCTGTTTTCTTTTTCTTTCTCTCTTTTTTTTTAGACAGAGTTTTGCTCTGTCACAAAGGCTGGAGTGCAGTGGTGTGATCATAGCTCACTGCACCCTTGAACTTCTGGTCTCAAGCAATCTTCCTGTCTCCAAAGAAGCTGGAACTATAGGCTGGCTCGTTTTTTTTTTCTTTTGTATAGGGACAGGCCACCCAGAGTGCTGGGGTTACAAAAAGCCACATGCCTAGCCCTGTTTTCTTTTTCTCTTGTTCTGGGCCAGAGGCCAGAGCAGCCCGCTGCCCTGGGGGTGTGGCGGCAGTGGCTGGTGGGAAGATGCAGAGTCTGGTTATCTGCCTCTTCATAGTAGCCTCTCTTTCCCTTAACCTGGCCTTGGGCAAACCAAGACTCAACTAAGCCACAGACAGAAGCTCAGACTCTCTCATCCTTAGCAGTTTGAGATGCTACTCAGGGCTGTTCTCTCATCCTGTTTCCCAGTCCCATAGCCGCTGCAATTCTGTACACAGATACTACAGCATTTATCTTCCCTTATTATCACAGTTTTTTGTATATGATGACAACACTGAATAAAGGTGTTTTACTATTAAAAAAACTGTAAGACAATAAATGTGTGTTTTTTAAAAATCACTAAGGTTATAGTAATTTGTTACGGCAGCAATAGGAAACAAGTACAAAGTTCTTACTCAACTTCCGACATTGTGGGGTCCACTGGGAATTTTCCTGGAGTTGGGGTAGGATGGGGTTGGGGAACGGCCAAAAGATAAAAGGCCCTTTCTGATTTCTCTGAGCATTCATGGTTTTTATGAAAGACGTCTTTTGGAAAATAAAAAAAGGCCATAGAGGGACAGCGGGTGCTTCTAGTGGGTTTCTGGAGGAGATTCTGTACTTGTTTACATCAGTCTTGCAGGGCGATTATTTCTTCCCATTCACAGGCCTGGTCATAAGGCAGCCCTTCTTAGCACAGTTGCAGATACATGCTGTCACAGTGAGGTCAGAGGCAGGAGCATCAGACGGCCTGGACTGCGGAGGGCAGTGGGCTGGGGTAGGGGGTAGTCTCCTAAGTCCTCTGGAAGAGGATTCTGAGGGCTGAGTATTGACAGTTGGGTCCAGATGTCTACAACGGAGAACAGAAAGAGCAAGAGATACGGGCTGAAAAGGCCTGGCCTAGAGTCCTGGAAGCCACTTCCAGACTGCAGCTCTGAAAATCACCCCCAAATCTCTCCTCAGCTTTCTTTTTTTTTCTTTTTTCCTCCTTGCCTTTCTATCATAAAGTGTGCTTAGGGAGGAGACCCACGTTGAGAAACCATAGCCTCAATTAGATAACACGATGCACGTGGAAGCATTTGGTCAGCTGTGTAGCATCACGGACGTCATAGTTGAGATTTGCTACACCCGACACCAAACTTCAACAGTGATTGAGCTCTTCGTGCAAAAACGTGTCGGAGTATACAAAAGAGAGCGGGCCCCAGCTCCTGCTGAGTGGCAGATGTCGCTGCCGACACGGAGTCCCACAGCCACAGCTCCAGTATCCCAGAGGACTTCTACCCGCTTCTCAGTCCCTGCGCAGGAGAGGAGGGGTAGGAGGTAACTCTCAGCTTCCTCAGGGTGGTTTTCCTGGGAGATGGGGTGGAGAGGGTCAAAGGAGAAATATTTGGAGCGATTTGTAGTATTGTAATTTGAGTGATTTTCAAGATAAAAAACATTTCTCTAGGTGCACACGTGTGTGTATGGACATGTGTTCATACACTATTTGTCAGTCTTTTAATACCCTGGTTGTAGATTCAGGGAGGAAAGGCGTGGTAGTGACAGGGCCAGTTTAGCTTAATGTTAAAAAAATTCAAAAGTACTTTTTATGCATTTTGACCTAATAATTGCACTTTGAAGCATATGTCATGAAGCAAATATGCAAAAGAAGAGAAACAGTTGTGTGGAGAGTGTAGCCGAGGAAGCCAAATTTTTGTTCTCCCATTCCTCTTGCCAGCGATTGGATTCTAGTGGACATGTGACCAGTTCTGGCCAATGAAAACAAGAGAAGTCTGCTAGGGAGACTTCTGAGAAAGGTTTCCTCATACTTCAAAAATAGACACATTCGGATTTTACTGTGTGGGGAGGTGATGGTTGGAACTGCTTTGGCCACTTGGTGACCAGGAAGAGACAAGCTTGAGGACAAATCTAACATGCTAAGGATGATAAGCAAAAGATGGCCAGAATGTAGATCCCAGATGGAGTTGGTAAGCCATTAATTAGCCTTACCTGAAGCCATACTCCCTATGAACATCTTATCTGAGACAACCTCTTCCTACATTTAAGCCAGTTTGCCTCACTGGCAGTCAAAAGGTTCCTGAGACACAACAGAAACTGGATCACTTTACCCTTTTCTAGTTTTCATCCAGAAATTTAAAGCTTAGGGTACAGCAATCAGCCAGCTTCCTGATTTCCACCTAGGTTTTCACTTATTCAAATAAGTGTCACAATGTGGTAGCTTTATAATGCGTCAACTTGACTAAGCTAGTGCTACATTCCCCAGAATTCCCTTCCCGACTTGTTACTAGTTAGGGTTGGCCATGGGAGAAATTTTTAGGCAATTCGGAAGGGGTAAGTAGCCAGTTTGCTCTCGGGAGGTCGATGTAGGTCACACCCTGTTACAGCTTGTGTACTTTTTCTCTTGGTGGACTAGCAGCCAGGCTTGCAGTTTCAGTTCTTACAGGGTCTCGTCCTTCAGCTCCTCCAAATCCCAGATCAAGTGTGAGCATGGCTTTATGGCAAGAGTGCCAGTGTCTCCTGCCGGTCACCTAAGGTCACAAAGTTGGAGGGAGAGAAAGGCAAACACAGGTTCCAGCTTGTTCCAAACAGGTTCAGATTGCCAGTGTTTTTCTTGCCTACTTCATGTCTACCTAACTTCAGGCTTAGCACCATACACAGAAGAAACAGACAAACTGAGGCGGTTTTTTTTTTTTTTTAACCAGTTCTCATAATTGCTCAAGGCCAAATCCCTATCATAATTCCTATTCTGTGTCATTCCTAGTGGTTCTGTTTCTCTGACTGAACCCTGACTGTGTTTTTCTGAACTTGGGGCTTAGCTTTAGATTTTACATCCAATTTGTGGTAGGGAAATAAGTTTTAATGAATAGAGGTACGCTCTCTAACTCGGACTCAGTCTTTCTGACTTAAAATAAAAGACATGAAATTGTGCTTGCATCATTCCATAGGGACACATCCAGACTGGATGTGGGTAGTGGGCTGCTGGCTTCCAACTCTGATCTTGGTGTTTTAGAATACATTACTTATCTCAATATTTATAAATGCTCAGATGTATTGCTGAATTTATCCATTTTCATGGATAATTTGGGGCTTTAGTATCCCAAGAAAGGTTATACTCCTTAATCTCCAACTTTGCTGTATTTAATTACCTATCTCCACCAAAATGCTATGTAAAAAACCCACTGTAATATTCAGTTGCTTAAATTATTAAGTACAAATTTATCTCATGTATTTGTGGATTTGGTGATTTAAACTGGGCTCAGGGGGGCAGGCAGTAAATCTTGTCTTGCCCAGGATCCTTCACATATCCAGTGACTGGCTGACTGTCAGCTGGTCTGTGATGGCGTTGGCTAAAATGAGTGGGGTGACTTGGTTCTCTCCACAAACTCCTCTTCTAGCAGGTCATCCTGAGCGTGTTCTCATGGTGATGGCAGAGTGCAATAGTGAGCAGTCTAATCATGCAAGCCCCTTTCAAGCTCTGGTGGCTCAACCCAGAGACACAGAAAGTGTCAAGTTACCCAGAAAAGGGGGTGTGGGTACAGGGAAAAGTAAAGAATTGGGGTACATTCTGCAGTCTATCACACTTACAAGCACTCTCTTCATCAAGGTGATAAATTATGTTGCTAGTATTTCCATCTTCAAAACCTAGACTTCTTATGGCTTTTAATTGCCATATAGTTTGTGACAAAAATTGTTCATTGTCAACCCATTGTGTTCAAGGCTCTTTTATTTAGAGACAGAGTCTCACTTTATCGTCCTCAGTAGAGTGCCATAGAGTCACAGCTCACAGCAACCTCCAACTCATACGCTTAGGCGATTCTCCTGCCTCAGCCTCCCGAGTAGCTGGGACTACAGGCGCCCGCCCCAAAGCCCGGCTATTTTTTCATGCAGTTTGGCTGGGGCCGGGTTTGAACTTGCCACCCTCGCTGAGCCACAGGTGCCACCCTGCATTCAAGTCTTGAGCTCAGCACCCCCTCTCCTTAGGATAAGTAATTGTCTTCTGAAGCTGTAGCTTTGTGCAATGAGCTTACTCTCTCCCTTTCTTCTCAGATATTTTAAACAAGGAGGAGTGAAAAGAAAAACCACAGGGGTGAACAGTTGCTGAAAAGTGACAATGGACAAAAATCTGTACTATTAGGCTGAGAGTAAACTGAGTCATGGCTGAGATTCCCTCAGTTACCTACCAGAAATGGTGGGAAGCAGATCAATTCTAAGTCTGTTGCATATACTATTATGTATTTATTTATTATTATTTTTTGGGACAGAGTCTCACTATGTTGCCCTCACAATAGAGTGCTGTAGCATCACAGCTCACAGCAACCTCCAACTCTTGGGCTTCAGTGATTCTCTTGCCTCAGCCTCCCAAGTAGCTGGGACTACAGGCACCCGCCATAACGTCCAGCTACTTTTTGTTACAGTAGTCATTGTTGTTTTAGCAGGCCCAAGCCGAGTTCAAACCTGCCAGCCTCGGTGTATGTGGCTGGTGCCATAACCACTGTGCTACAGGAGCCAAGCCCCTATTATTTATTCATTTATTTATTTTTGATACAGACTTTCACTTGGTTGAGTGCTATGGCGTCACAGCTCACAGCAACCTCCAACTCTTGGGCTTAAGCTATTCTCTTGCCTCAGCCTCCCAAGTAGCTGGGACTACAGGCACCTGCCACAACACCCAGCTATTTTCCGTTGCAGTTGTGATTTTTGTTTAGCTGGCCTGGGCTGGGTTTGAACTCGTCAGCCTCAGTGTATGTGGCTGGCAATAACCACTGTGCTACAGGTGCCAAGCCCCTTTTATTTATTTTTAACTGTACTAGTGTCACAGACAGTAATTTGAAATTTGTAGGATAAAAAAGGCATGTGTTTATGTTCTTAAAATTCTCAGTGGCTTTTCTATTTGAGGGAAGTATGTTCCTTACAATTCTTCTAAGAGATGCTCATTTATTCATGAACGGTGCCCATTATATATTTGTCCTGGGATTCTGCAGAAGCTAGCCCCGAGACAAGGATTCAAGTGCAAGTAGTCTATTCCGAAGTGAAAGAAATACCAATAAGGAATGAGACAAGGATGGGAAGGCAGCCAATAAAAAGTACATCATCAAGCTCGTTAGCTCTGTGGGCGACTGGAGAGCACCCTTCTGTTAGTGTAAAACATGTGTTTTATACTCACTCCATCTAAGCTGTGAGGAAACTGGGGCGTTTATACACCAATCGACTCCCAGCAGTCAGTGGTTGAGGACAACTCCTCTGGAGATATTAATTCCCTGGCATTTCTGGTCTGACAAATGGGTAGGCATAGTGGGATTCAGCAGTCAGAGAAATCCCTCGGGCAAATGCAAATGCTGGCAGTGGGAAGGCAGACCTGAAGTGGTAAGGGTAAGGATGTCGGGGAAGGCCACCGACAGAGCCTACTTTGATGCCCGTGGATATGCTCTGATACCTGAACTATAGAACTTAGAACAGTTCTGCCTACAGAAAATCTGCCTTCTCTATTTAAGTGAAGCACCGAATTAACATTTTGGTGGGGAATAAAATGCAATAAAATCCATATTTTCAGCTTTAAGATCTAATTTGTGTGCAATAAACTGAACATATGTCAAGTTACAATTTGATGCGTTTTGACATATGCATACACATCAGTGAATCTTGTCTGAAGCAATTATTGCTGTGATGTTCTCAGGGTGAATTTTCTATTTCACTTATTCTTCCTGCGTTTGTTAATTGGAATTCTTCTGTAAGGAGTATTTATCTTCTCCCCCATTTATTTATTCAGCCATTTTTTATCATGATGGATTCACAGATATTTCATCTTTGGATTATAATCTAACACTATTGTTAGTTTTTTGCTCAAATTGTTTCACCTTTGGCAATTGGGATCTCTTTCGGGTTGGCTTCTGTGTCCTTTTGATATGTTCCTATCTTAGTTTTTTGAGCATCTCTTTTTTAAATATAATATTCAGCGAGTTTTGAATACCACTATTGGTTAGTATTAGGCTTGGCTGCATGTAACAACAAATTCTAAGTAACGGTGTTTTAAATGAGATCAAATTTTATTTTACTCTCCTGATATACCATGTTAATGGATCAGAAAACTCAATATTGTTTGTCGATTTTTCCAAAATTATCTATCGATTCAAAACAATTAAAGTTGAAAGTCCCATAATGATTTTTCTAGAAACTGACAGGCTGACTCTAAAATTCATATGGAAAATTAAAGAAACTAAAAAAGACACAACAAATTTGAGAAAAACAAAGTTGGAAGACCCACTATCTGGTTACAAAACTTAACTACCCTTTTGGGGGCAGGACACAAATATAAGAGGGTCCTTATCTAACAAAAGCAATTAATGTAACCTGCTTCTATGTACCCTCAATGAATCCCTAACAATAAAAAAAAATTAACTATAAAGCTAACAGTAAACGAGACAGTATGGCATTGGCATAGAATAAAAATATATATTAGTGGGACAAAATAGAGAGTTCATAGTTTACTGCATATATGGTTAATTAATTTTTGACAAAGATGCCTAGGTAATTCAATATGAAAAGGACAGTCTTTCCACAAATGGTAGTAGAACAACTAGATAGCCACACACCAGGAAAAGGTGAACTTCAACACTTCTCTTGTACTTTATGTAAAAGTTAATTTGAAATATATCAGAAACCAAAATGTAAACATTAAAATAATAAAAATGCTAGAAAAAAATGTAAGATAAAGTCTTGAGGGTAGGCAAAGTATTCTTAAAAAGGACATCGAAAGTAAAAGTACAAACCATAAAATAAAAATTTGACAAATTAGACTTCATAAAAATTTAAACTTAGGATGTTTTAAAAATAATGTTAAGAAAATAGAAGGACCAGTTACATTCTGGAAGAAAAGATTTACATCATCTGGATATACCTGATATTAAAATTGGAAAAAAATGTTATTATAAAGGGAAATTACAAATATATTTCACTTATAAATGAGGATGCAATATCCTAAACTACAAATTAACAAGTTGAATTAAAAATTAATGTTCAAGTAATGTACTTGGATCAAATTTATCCAGATGAAGTAGAATGATTTTGAAGTATTTCTTCTTTTTCTATTGTCTATAAGATTCGGCATAATCTGTTTTTTTGAAATTATCTTCTATTTTTAATTATAAATATTAGTAGTCTATTTTTGGGACTTGGAAAAAAATAAGAAGTAGTTAACTGATGACTCCATACTGAACCTCAGAGTCAAAGCATTCTATAATAGACATACTCTTATCTGATAATGTGAATGTTACTTTTTGTGCATTATTATTATTGCTCAATATTTCATTGCAGCAACCTTCTGATTTCTTTTCTGAATGTATTTATCTTCGTTTGTTCTTTATGAGGTTTTTGTTTCTAGTCCTTATCTTAAACATTGTTATTGTTATTAAATTTTAAGCCTTTTTAATTTTGTGAAGGCAAAAAGTGGAAACCAAATAAACACATGTATAGAGAAAATAAAAAAAAATTAAAAAGATTTACAGGCTCGGCGCCTGTGGCTCAACAGGCTAAGGCGCCAGCCACGTGCACCTGAGCTGGTGGGTTCGAATCCAGCCCAGCCCGCCAAACAATGACGGCTGCAACCAAAAAATGGCCAGGCGTTGTGGCGGGTATCTGTAGTCCCAGCTACTTGGGAGGCAGAGGCAGGAGACTTGCTTGAGTCCAGGAATTGGAGGTTGCTATGAGCTGTGATGCTACAGCACTCTACCAGGGTGACAGCTTGAGGCTCTGTCTCAAAAAAAAAAAAAGATTTACAAAGCACACATAATCTCATGAAGTCTTTATATTCTAAATACAATTAAGATAATTAAAAACATGGGCAAAGGCTTGGCGCCTGTGGCTTAAGTGGCTAAGGCCACATACACCTGAGCTGGTGGGTTTGAATCCAACCCGGGCCCCTCAAACAACAATGACGGCTGCAACCAAAAAATAGCCAGGCGTTGTGGCAGGCGCCTGTAGTCCCAGCTACTTGGGAGGCTGAGGCAGGAGAATCGCTGGAGCTCAGGAGTTGGAGGTTGCTGTGAGCTATGATGCTATGGCACTCTAGCCAGGGGTACAGCTTGAGGCTCTGTCTCAAACAAACAAACAACATCAAAAAAAAAAAATGGGCAAAGATTTGAATACACATTTCACAAGACAAGAAATGTGGATGGCAAATACACATGAAAAGATGCCCCATATTGGCTCAGTGCCCGTAGCACAGTGGTTATGGCGTCAGCCACATACTACAGAAGCTGGCAGGTTTGAACCCAGCCTGGGCCAGCTAAGCAACAATGACAACTGCAACAGAAAAATAGCAGGCATTGTGGCGGGCACCTGTAGTCCCAGCTACTTGAGAGGCTGAGACAAGAGAATAGCTTACACCCAAAAGTTTGAGGTTGCTGTGAGCTGTGACAGCATGGCACTCTACCAAGGGTGACATGATGAGACTGTCTCAAAAAAAAAAAAGGTGCCCAACATTATTAGACATTAGAGAAATGTAAATTAAAACCACAGAGAAATACTATTGCATGTCTACTAGAATGAGTAAAATGAATAATTACGACATTATCAAATGTTGGCAAGGATGTAAAACAACTGGAACTCATACATTATTGGGAGGTGAAACTGGTTGGGCAGATGCTTATAAAATGAAACCTAACTTTTCATATTACCCATCCATGGCACTCAAGATAAATGAACGATGTCCACACAAGACTTACATACAAATTGTTACTGCAGCTGGAAACCACTTATTCATGAACTGGTGAATGGATGGATAAATTGAAGTGGCTGAGCCACCAAAAGGCACAAACTACTGATAACATGTAATGATGTGGATAAATCTTAAAAGTATTATGGTAATAAGTGAAGCCAGACAAAAAAGGCTACAGACTATATGATTCCAATTGTGTGGCATTCTGGAGGTCAATTATTTTGAAATAAATCAGTGACAGGGGAAGGGACTGAATGCGAGGGACCTTTTTGTGGTAAGGTGGCAATGTTCTGTATCTTTCATGTGGTGGTGGTTACATGACTGTATAGATTTGTCAAAACTCACCAAACTATACCCCTAAAAAGGATAGAATTTTACTGTATGTATATTAGACAATAAGCCTGGTTTGAAAACACAGAATTTTACTTTTCTCTTAGGTAAAAGAAATATAGAGGCCAGGGCTAGAAGGGTGGCTTCATGTGGTCACAAGAAGCCTGGTAAGTATGGTTTTGTTTTTATAACGTTACGACTTGGCTTGTTTCTAAATTACTTCCGGGTCGAAAATGGTTAGCTTGGGTCTCCAGTCCTCACCTCTGTATTCAGGCAGTTAGTAGATAATCAAGGAATTATCACTCCTTTCAAGAGACTTCCTGTAAGCCATGCATGGATCTTTTCACATTTAATTAGCCAATACTTAGTATGTGACTACATCTAATTGCGAGAGAGGCTGGGGAAAATAATCCTTAAGCTAGACTATGATTATATTGAATAAAATTGGGGTTCTGTTATTAAAAAGAAAAGTATGATGGGAGTTATGATAGGCCAAAAGAGTGGCTATCACGAAAGAAAAATGTCCGTTGCTATGTATTGCCAATCCCCAAGCAAGCAGTTGTGCTTTGTTTACTCTTTGGTTCTCAAGGAAATCGGTTTCTCTTTCATTTCACACCTCTTGGATGTGCCTATGCCCCTTTTGAAGGGGGTTATATAAATAAAACATGTTTTAAGACCAGGCATCAAACAGTGAACTTCTGGAACCTCAACTTTCGCACATGTATATTTATTTGCCAACTCACAGAACACACCCTTTCTTGTACCCAGAAAAGAATTAGCTGGTTCTTCTAGATTGACTTCAATCTTTTTTGTTTTATATGCAATCTGAAATATTTTCATTGAACTGATGACTTCAATCTTAATATTATCTTAATGATCAACAAGTGATCATCATCTATAACTAATATTACCAGTAAGTTTGAGTTTACTTATTAAATATTAAAAATTTAACAAAGAGAGAGTAGTTAACAGAAAAGGTGCCAATACTTAACAAAACCTACCTGTATATTTTACCAAGTACCTTCACACCCATTCCCTCATACATCTTCCTCATAGTCTAGCATTTTTCAGAGCCAAGAACCTATATGCAGGTGAAAAATTTTGACCAAGATACTGAAACATAAAATATTATTTCCCTACCAATGATACCTTACAATCAGAAAAGTATAATCTCAAACTGCTCTGCAGGAAATGCCTAGTTTTCTGGAAGGTAATCTGTACAGTCTTTTTTTTTAAGACAGAGTCTCACTATGTCACCCTCGGTAGAGTGCCTTGGTGTCACAACTCACAGCAAGCTCAAACTCTTGGGCTTAGGCGATTCTCTTGCCTCAGCTTCCCAAGTAGCTGGGACTACAGGTGTCCGCCACAATGCCCAGTTATGTTTTGTTGCAGTTGTCAGTGTTATTTAGCTGGCCCAGGCTGGATTCAAACCCGGTGTATGTGCCCGGTGACATAACCAGTGTGCTGTGGGCGCCAAGCCAGTATAGCTTTTCATATTACAAACTATTCTCTCAGAGAATTGTTTCATTTCTTATTTGAAAAAAACCTGGTCTTTTCATTTTTTTTTTTTGAATTTTCTGTTTGCTTATTTACTAGGCCCAGTTGAGGTGGGAACCTGTTGCCACCACTGCCCCTGCCACAGTGTGCTAACCACTGACCTATAGTGGCCAGCTAAAAAAACAACCTGGTCTTTTGACTTTGGGTTTCTGCTGTCTGGGGAATAATTTGTTGGATGCTTCCCTGACAGGTGGGGACTGGCATGAATGTGCTTGATCTAACATAGTTGCTGGCTTTTTTTTTTTAAGCTTTTGAAGAAAATGTTTATTTTTCAAAGAAAAATAGCAATAGCTAATTGGAAACCTACTTATTCTTCAACTCCAGTTTTGTTTTCTTTAAATTTATAAGTGACTTACTGTTTTACTATTTTAAACAACTCTCCCCTTTCCCCTTTAAATGTTTACCATCTACTCGTGCTGAATCCTTCCAAGGAGACTGCTCCAGTGTATTATCTCCAGGTCCTCACTTTGCTCCTTTTACCAAAAAATGCAAAACACAATTCCATCTTGCATCTCAAGGGCTCCGATCATCAAAAATAGGAAAGAAAAATCTTTGGAATAGCCAATTAAGTTGAATATAAGAAAAATCCATACGAATGTGGTTTGGTTGGGGCAGGAATCTACTCCTGTGTTCCTGGTAAACTGATCCTTCTCCATGAATCCTTGTAATTCATCCTCCCTATCCTATCCACATTATGATTTGAATCCAATGATCCCGCTCTAAGGATTGGGATCCAGTGAGCTCTCTCCAATCCAAACCTTTATACTCAGCAAAACCAAAAAACAGGAGGCAAAATGTTAAGATACTGTAATAAAAAAAGGTTTCTGGGGAATGATGTTATGTCTGTCATCAGTTTAACAGATGTACATCAATAACTATCAAATTTCCCCCAAACCTGTTTCTGAATGGTATTCAGATAAATTTTAGAAACTTAATCATCATAGAGACAAATTGGAAGAAGCATTTTACATTTACAGTTCAAATGATAATGCTAATACTTTTTTACTATACAGTGTATTACCGGTTTTGTGGTTGCAAAAAGTTATGTAGTTGAAAAGTTATTGGTATTGCTATACAGCTAAATCTAAACGAAATCTAATACTACCATCTGCAATTTGTAAATTAATTCCTCTACTAGGTATATATCCAGATGACCAAAAATCACTTTACAACAAAGATATTTGCATCAGATGTTTATTGCAGCTCTATTCATAATTCATGGAAGCAGCCCAAGTGCCCATCGACCCATGAATGGATTAACAAATTGTATATATATACCATGGAATGTTATTCAGCTGTTTAGGATGGAGACTTTACATCTTATATGTTTATGTGACTAGAACTGGAACATATTCTTCTTAACTAAACTACTACAAGAAAGGAAGAAAAAGGAGAAATCCAATATACTCAGTACTATTATGAAATTACCCGCACTTTCACATGAATGATAAAACACAACTAAAGCCCAGATGAAGGGGGGGAGAAGAGAGGGAGGCCAGGTGGAGGGAGGGCAATTGGTGGGATCTCACTTATTGTACATAATGCAAGGGTACACGTCAAATCTATCATGAGTAGAGTGTAAGTGTCTTAACACAACAAATTATTAAGGGAGATAAAGACTGTGTTCACTAGTTTGATGTGAGCATTCCAACTTGTATATAAAATCAGCACATTGTACCCCATAAACGCATTAATGTACAGTTATGATTTAATTAAAAAAGCACACAAAGAAACCCACAAAAATGAGCCAATTATGAATATCAGTTTAAAAGGTAAGATGAGACTTAAAAAAGTTACTCAGTTCTTCCTACATTAGTCCCTATCAAAACAAAAATGGAGGTAGGAAGCAAAATAGTTTCAAAATGAGCAATTTTGCCACAATTTCCAGGTTTAAAGAGCAGAGCAATTGTAGCTAAAGATAACTGCATAAAATATTCTTAAGTGTTTTAAGGTACATGTATATAATCATTTTAACCCTTGTCTTTTAGTGTAAGGTCAATACTGCCAATTTTATCTGTGACAATAGCACTTGGAGTCATACCATTGCCTCCGTTATTGATCTGATCCTCCTCAATCCTGCTTTTGACAATCCTAAAATGACTGAAATGTGTTACACAATCCTTAATCCAAAGCATGCTCAATCCATCTCTTCAGATATGTCTACATGTGAAAAGCAAGATAAGTGTTAAGAACTTCCACAGGTAAGATAACCACAAACGCCCCTAACATCCCAGTTCACACAAACCAGAGCAGAACAGACATTTACACAATCACAGGCTGAAGCACGTGGAGAGTTAAGTAAATTTAAACAATCCTGTTTATGACATCACTTAAAATACAATTTATCCAAGACATAAGGGGAATGTTGATGTTAGGAGCAAAGCACACAAGAATGCAATTCAACACTTTAGCCCATTCTGAACAAAACAGTTTGAATTCAAAAATGAAAAGATTGTACTGAGTAAAGGTAAACTGGATAGAACATGGGTTCTACAAAAAGTGTCACCAATCATCTTAAGTACGAGAGCGAGACCTGCTATGTTGAGGAGAATAACGTGGTGATCCTCGGCTTCTCCTTGCAGAAGAACTGCGACTCTTGCTATTGCTTCTGCTACAGCTCTTGCTACCACTACGGCTTCGAGATTGAGATCGAGATCTTCCATAACTTGGGCTTTTGGGCCCATCAACTTTAACCCGGATGTAGGCAGTTTCTCCCTATTGGATAGACAGAACTTTCCATTAAAAGAGCTAAACTTTCACCTGTCTTCAGGTATGCTGAAGGTAACCAAACCCAGAAATCTGGCAATTTACGTGGATACTCTTGCCTGAATCCTCCTTACCTTTAAATTCCATTGTTAACATCACTGTATCCAATTCTGGTCAAAAAAACAAACAAAATAAGTATATAACCTACCTCATGAGATTTAAACTTGGTATTATCCAGTTTTCGAACTGCATAGGTCACATCTTCTTTCCTTACAAACTCCACAACACCAGTGCCATCTCGGTAAACATCAGCATAACATACATCACCTGCTTCACGCATGTGATCCTTTAAATCCTGCCAGCTTCCACTTGCAGGCAATCCTGAAAAAAGTTATTTTTTCCTTAATACTAACGCCCCAAATTTCACAATGAACTTAAAATGTACATTAGAACAAAGATTAAAATAACGGCTGTATGTAAATGACTGCAGATAAGATTCTGGAATCATTCCTATTTCTTTGCCTTTTTTTTTTTTTTTTTGGTGGTTGTTGTTGAGACAGAGTCCACCCTATACCCTGAGCAGAGTGCAATGGCGTCATAGCTCACTGCAACCTCAGACCCAGGCATCCCGCTGCCTCAGCCTCTGGAAGGTGCTGGGATTACAGGTGTTTGCCATGGCACCTGGCTGGGTTTTTCCATTTTTTCATGAGCTGGGGTCTCACTCTTGCTCAGGCGAGTCTCCAACTCCTGACCTCACATAATTCTCCCTCCTCAGTCTCCTACAGTGCTGGGATTACAGGCGTGAGTCATCGCGCTGGCTCTGGAATCATTTCTAAAGGACCACGTTCTAGTACCCGGAACTCAGTTTAGTAAATCGACACCAGAATAATCCTTGTTTGCCAAACTCACCCGAAAACTGAAAGTCTAACATGAAAAATTCTAAGATGTTAAACCGTTAATGCAAGGAAATATTATATGTAGTTTCTGTCCTTTTTCATCAACCCACATGAGCAGTAAACTCACCAGTGACAGTCACTCTGTGTTCGGACCGCCTAGAAGGGGTGCTGTAGCGGCCTCGGGTAGCTCCGCCACATCCAATCCCACAGCACCGGCCTGTACCACGGCCGGTTCGAGGAAACTCCACCCGCAGACGGTACCCATCGTAATCATAGCCATCGCGACCATACACCGCGTCTTCTGCATCTCTGTGTGATTACAGAAAGCAATAGGGATGAAGAAAAAAACTAGAAGAAGCTAACTCAGTCAGGAAGCAGTGACCGCCCCACCCCCACACACGTGCCCACTCAATACGGAAGAGCCCACGTCTGCTGAATAATAGGAACGGCACCTCCCCCACCCAGAAACGGCCAGGATCCCAAGCACTACACCAGCCCTGTGAACCTCACTTTTCTGCTCCAACCATGCTAAAAGGCTCCCCGGAAGTCCGAGGCCCCCGACCACCACAGGAGCCGCCATCAACTGGGCTCCTTACTCGACACCTGCATGGGCGATGGTCTCTCCCCAGCCTCTCTAAAAGCCTCCCCCTTTGCCCGTTCTCGATATTAAGGCCTTTGGAGTCCTCCACAACTACTCCAACCTGTTTCTTCAAGGCCACAAGCCCAGGTCCACCTCACCTTGGGTCCTCGAACTCAACAAAGGCGAAGGGCGGTCCTCCGCGGCGATTCTTGAGGTCGATGTCTCGGATGGCACCATATTTGTAGAACACGTCCTCAATGTCCTTGGTTCGGATGTCTGGAGGTAAGTTACCCACGTAGATACGGCAATCGTTGTTCCCGGCCGGGCCACGAATCACACCACTACCCGACATGGCCACGACGAAAAGCGCGGACTACAAAATGGAACTTCCCCGCAAGCACGCAGTCTATAGGGAGCACGCAGCGTGGCGAGCACGCAACGTAGCTAGCACGTAGCGTCACCACGTTCCCCCACCCCCAAAATGGCACCTTTATCAGCGCGGAGTGAGGTTGTGGGGGGAGTCGTTGCTTTTTATCAGATATTTATTCTATAACTGGGTAAATTTTAAAATACCTCCCTATTTTAGCCCAGAGAAGGAAGAACAAACTCTTCCAATTAAAAGAAAAAAAAAGTATGGGGGCAGAAATAAATAGTAGGTATATTTGAAGTCAAGTTCTTAGAACAGGCAGATTCTAAGGGGTTAAACAAAGCAGGATGTGTTGTATTATCTTTCTTTGCTCACACATCTTTGGATTGGCTGGCATTTGCCTGAACTTGACTGCAAGCTGTAAGATGCATCCGTATTGGCTGCTCTTGTGTCTCTTCCTTCTTGGGCCAGCACATTAGTTGCACATGTTGTCATGGCAATGGCAAAAACATAAAAGGGGTGAGCGAAATCTTCGAACAGTTTATAGACTAAGCTCAAAACTGGCATGCTCTTTTGGTTCAGTGCCTATAGCTCAGTGAGTAGGACGCCAGCCACATACACTGAGGCTGGCGGATTTGAGCCCAGCCCAGGCCTGCTAAACAATGATGACAGCTGGGAAAAAAAAAACCCCAAAACCAAATACGCAGGCGCTGTGGCAGGCGCCTGTAGTCATAGTTACTACGGAGGCTGAGGCAAGAGAATCGCTTAAGCCCAAGAGCTGGAGGTTGCTGTGAACTGAGACACTATGGCACTCTACCGAGGGCAACATAGTGAGATTCGATCCCCTCAAAAACAAAAACAAAACAACAAAACCCAAAAAACTGGCCTGCTCTCTTTTGTCTATATTACACTTGGGAAAAGAAACATCATGGGTGGATCAGGGAAATATTTTCAACCCCTAGATAGAAGAACTGCAGTGTCATAAGGCAAAGGGCGTGAATAGAGAGGAGTGGATAATTGGAAACAATAATGCAATACCTACTGAGAAGAGACAGTTTCACTCTGCCCCAAGACTGTAGGCACCTTTTAAAAGTGCCTGAGAGAGGCTTGGTGCCCGTAGCACAGTGGTTACGGCATCAGCCACATACACTGAGGCTGGCGGGTTTGAACCGGCCGGGCCAGCTAAACAACAATGACAACTGCAACAAAAAATAGCCGGGTGTTGTGGTGTGTGCCTGTAGTCCCAGCTACTAGGGAGGCTGAGGCAAAAGAATTGCTTAAGCCCAAGAGTTTGACGTTGCTGTGATGCCATGGCACTCTGCTGAGGGCAACATAGTGAGACTCTGTCTCCATTAAAAAAAAAAACAATGCCTGGGAATTTCATTGGGAATATTGGCAGGAAGACAGCCCAAAATCTTCACCTTCATAAAAGCAACAAGGATACTGGCAAATGTGGCCAAAATCAACATTTTTCAGAACTGTGGAAGTTAATCCAAAGCTTGCAGCAATCTGGGGAGCACTTTTTTTTGGTTTTTTTTTGAGACAAGAGGCTCAAGCTGTTGCCCTGGGTAGAGTGCTGTGGTGTCCTAGCTCACAGTAACCTCCAACTCTGAATTTAAGTCATCCTCTTGCCTCAGTTTTTTTCTATTTTTAGTAGAGACGGGTCTCACTTTTGCTCAGGTTGGTCTCGAACTCACAAGTTCAAGCAATCCACCTGCCTCGGCCTCCCAGGGTGCTAGGATTACAGGTTCAAGCTACCATGCCAGGCTGGGGAGCACTTATTTTTTGTAAATGCTGAATCTCAGTCCAGTATGTGCTAATGCTAGCACTTTGGGAGGCTGAGGCAAGAGGATCACTTGAGGCCAGAAGTTTGAGAAGAACCTGTGCAATATAGCAAGATCCCATTCCTATAAAAAATAGAAAAATTAGGGGCAGCACTTGTGGCTCAAAGGAGTAGGGTGCTGGCCCCATATGCTGGAGGTGGCGGGTTCAAACCCAGCCCCGGCCAAAAACTGCAGGAAAAAAAATTATCCAGGCATGGTTGTGCATGCTTGTAGTCCCATCTACTCAGGAGGCTGAGGCAGGAGGATCGCTTGAGCCTAGGAATCGAGGTTGTACTGAGCCACAATGATACCACCACATTCTAGCCCAGGCAACATAGTGAGACCCTATCTCAAAAAAGTCTGAATTTCAGTAAGAACAGTTTGCTTTTGGCCTTTTAATTTACCGATTCCCCATCCTCCTCTTCCCAGGTCTGTGATAGCCTTAATAACTGCCAGCCTAGCAGCCACTAGATGGGTTAGAACAGAGTTGGAGCTCTTTCAAAGCCCTGTTCTCAGAGAGCTGTCCTTATTTGACCTATTTTATAGTTCCCTGGAAAATCCCACTCACAAGTCTTACCTTTATTTGACTTGACTCAGAACCAAAAATAATCAAAATAATCAGCAATTATTTGTTTGTTTATTTATTCGAGGCAGAGTCTCACCAGAATTGCCCTGGTAGAGTGCTGTGGCTTCATAGCTCACAGCAACCTCCAACTCTTGGGCTGAAGCGATTCTCTTGCTTCAGCCTCCCCAGTAGCTGGGACTACAGGCGCCCACCACAACGCCTGGTTGTACTTGTCATTGTTGTTTGGCAGGCCCAGGCTAGGTTCGAACCCACCAGCTCTGATGTATGTGTCTGGTGCCCTAGCTGCTGAGCTTAGGTGCTGAGCCAGTAATTGTTTAATATCATGGCTGCCTGAGGCAATGCTAAAAGTTGAGACAAATAACAAGCTAACTAAAAAACTTAAATGGGAAATTGGCTTGGCGCCCATAGCTCAGTGAATAGGGTGCTAGCCACATATACCAATGCTGGCAGGTATGAGCCCGGCCAGGGCCTGCTAAACAGCAATAACAACTGCAACCCCCAAATAGCCAGGCATTGTGGTGGGTGCCTGTAGTCCCAGCTACTGGGGAGGCTGAGGCAAGAGAATCACTTACGCCCAAGAGTTGGAAGTTGCTGTGATCTGTGATGCCACAGCCTCTACAGAGGGCAACATAGTGAGACTCTGTCTCAAAAATAAAACAAAACAAAAAAAACTTAAATGGAAAAAAAACTAGAGAATGAGATGTTTGTAAGTGGCTTTGAAAAGCTCTTATATATTCCTGGAAATCTGGAAGGATACTTACACACACGTACAGGTTTGAATATATGCTCAGGAAAGAACTGGGAAGGCCCTAAGGTGTCACTTCTGGTTAACCTTAAGGTTCTGCAGACAGAAAGGGAAGACTAAGAACCCTTTCTAGTTCTGTGGAAAAACAAATACCACGTGTTCTCACTTATAAGCAGGAGCTAAGCTTTGGGTATGCATGGTCATATAAAGTGGCATAATGGATATTGGAGACTCAGAAGGGAGAAGGGTGGGATGGGGGTAAGGGATGAAAAATTACGTAATGGGTACAATGTATAATATTCCAGTGATGGATGCATTAAAAGCCCAGATTTTACTACTATACAAGTCATCCATGTAATAAAAAAGCATTTGGGCGGCACCTGTGACTCATTGAGTAGGGTGCTGGCCCCATATACCAAAGGTGGCAGGTTCAAACCTGGCCTCAGCCGAATTGCAAAAACAGAAAAATAGCCAGGTGTTGTGGCAGGCACCTGTAGTCCCAGCTACTTGGGAGGCTGAGGCAAGAGAATTGCCTAAGCCTGGGAGTTGGAGGTTGCTGTGAGCTGTGGCGTCATCGCACTCCACCGAGGGCGATAAAGTGAGACTCTGTCTCTACAAAAAAAAAAAAAATTGCACCCCTAAATCTGTTAAAATGAAAAAAAACTAGTTTTATAAATTAACCAATGACTTCTAACAATTCAAGAAAAAAAGGCTGAATCTAGATAAGTACAGTGAGAAGATTCATACTGGCAGATTGTTTAAGTTGTGTCCCAGTATGTGCAGAGAGCTCCCAGTAAAGACTCACAGACTTATTGGTTCAAAGCATCTAAGGAAATGTCTATCCAATCATTAGCTGACTACTGCTAAGTTAACTGAGTAGAGACTTGAGTAGCCACACATATCAAAGAATAGAGACTTTAGAATTAGTTCAGGAATGCCACTAAACAAAGAACAATAGCAACAAACAACAACAAAAAAAACATGAGGAGGAGAAAGAATCTGATTTTCAGAATTGTCACATTATTTTATGTAAAATGTCCAGTTGGCAACAAAAATGATATGGCATACAAAGAAATAAGGAAGTATAGTCATGGGAATAAAAATAATCAATAGAATCTGTTCTTGAGGAATCTCAGATGTTGGTCTTACTAAACAAATAATTTAAATAAGTTATTTTAAATATATTCAAACATCGAAGGGAAGCTGTTTTAAAAACTAAAAGCATGAGAATGATGTCTCAACAAATGGAGAATATCAACAAAAATATAAAAATTATAAAAAGGGGAGGTGGAGCCAAGATGGTGTTCTGTAGCCAGCTTTCCACAGAGGCTCCTGTCCAGAAAGAGAGTTAAAGGACAGAAATTTAGCAAGAAAGCCAATGGTTCACATCTGAACCAAAAGAGAAGGGCAAAGAACACATATCAACCCTGCTGAGGTGACCTGTGACCCCAAGGATACAAACAAAAGGTACAGAATCCATCACCAAGTGGACGGGAGTCCCCTCCCCAATGAGAACAGCTCACAGTATATCTCATACCTCCATAAAAACAAGTGAGCAGAGTTCAAGTGTCCTCCCATTTTAGAAGAAGAGACCTTCTAAAAACTGGACCTTCTTCCCCTACTAGGGTGCCATGGCACCCTCCTGCCAGGCATAAAACTGTACTGTATATACTCTTTACCTGCAATTTTAAACTCCTGGCACTCCCCTCCATTCTCACCCCAAGGCCTGGAAGCCTGTCCCCCATGGAGTCCAGATTCTTGGGCCTTTTCTCGAGGGGTGTAGATGGAGTATAGACTGTTGCTGATCTGTGCTGAATTTCTGGCTTGGGATTAAGGAGAAGATAGTCAGCTGAGGAACAGGCGGTACCCCAAGGCACCGGCAGTGTTGAGAACGGTGATGGTGGGGCACACACCCCTGGGGATATTTTGAAGGAATACTCCTAGTATCTCTGGGCAACCTGGGGAGGCTGGGCAGCTTCTCTGGTGGGGGCTGTTGGCAGAACAGATCTGGGACAGAGCTCAGGCTCCTGGAGTAAAGGGTTATGCCTGAGGCGGAACTGGCCTGGGTAGAGTGCGGGGATTAGAATACATGCGCAGAGACAGCAGACACCCAGAGTGGGGCTGACCCAGAGGACTGCTATACTGAGCTTCAGACACATCCAGCCCTCAGGGGATCAAAGATGAGACAAAGAGAGAAAATAGCTGGGACAGAAACAAATTCAGCAAAGTTGTTCTGTTCTGTCAACAATATCAATCAGGGACAGGGCTGGAACTGAGTGAATCGCCCCAGCCCCTATCAAGCACCTGAGGTTGTCAGGCCTCACCTCCCCCTGCCGAATAGTGACAGAGAGTGGCACTGGCGGCCTGGCTGAGGAGACTTAGATCTCCCTGTGAGTCAGGCAGCTGCAACCCCCTGGAGCATCTGCTTATTGGAGGGAATTAGATCACAGCCTTGCGGAGTTACCAGTGACTGGGTGTGCAAAGTGACTGAGGTGCAAGGTGGGGAAGGAGGCATCAACCTTCCCAGACTAATTTATTTGTTTGGGAGGTCCTTCTGATCTCATGGAGCACTGGAACGAGTTATACTAGAGTTGCTAACAGACCCTTGCTATCTACTTGCCGGAGACCTTTTGAACTCTTCCACTTGAGGCCAGTGCTGACTGGGACAATCACCTGAGGACTATCCAAAATGGTATCCTGGGTGTGTGGTAGTGGGAAGATTTGGTTTTCCTTTTCCAATTGTTGCCTGTGGGGGGTGGGGTAACTTAACTCCACAGCTCAGACTTCAACCCAGAGTAACTGATTCTTTAGGGTAAGACAGAGACCAGCTGAAAACAAGACAGAGCCACTTAACCCCACAACACCAAGAAGGTCCCCAGTTTCCCAGGCAGTAGCATTGTGCAGGTCTTGGCAATACTCTAGGGGAACAGGTACAGACGTCAGTCCCAGCTTTCATGCAAAGGGCTGTCCAATCACTACTCCTAGAACCCCCAAACCAACTTATCCTTATCTGCTCATCTTGCCAAATGGTGCAAAATAATCATGGGGCAGAATCAGTGTAAAAGCTCTGGCAACATGAACAACCAGAGCAGATCAACCCCCCAAGGAATAATTCAAAGGACACAACTGAAAATCCTATGCATAAACAGATGGCTGAGGTGTCAGAAACTGAATTCAGAATTTGAATTAAAAATAAGATCAATAAAATAGAGGAGAAGTTGGATTTAGAAATTCAGGGAGCATTTCAAAAATTGTCTCAAGAAATCAAGGAATTCAAAGACAACATGACCAAAGATTTTGAGACATTGAGACAAGAATTTGCAGCCCTCAAAGATCTGAGAAATACAGTAGAATCCCTCAGTAACAGAATGGAGCAAGCAGAAGAAAGGATTTCTGATATTGAAGACAAAGCTTTCAAACGCTCCCGAATATCCAAAGGGGAAGAGAAATGGAGGGCAAAATAGGATCATTCTCTCAGAGAGCTCTGGGATAATTAGAAGAAAACCAATATTCGCCTTATAGGGATACCTGAGAGTGACGAAATGGCCTCACAAGGCACAGCGTCTCTTCTTCATGAGATTATGAAAGACAACTTTCCAGACATGCCAAGAGATTCTGAAATTCAGATAGCAAACGGTTTCAGAACCCCAGCACGACTCAACCTGAATAAGACATCCCCCAGGCACATCATAATTAACTTCACTAAAGTTAATATTAAGGAGAAAATTCTGAAAGCAGCCAGATGGAAGAAAACCATAACCTACAAGGGGAAGAATATCAGAATAACTGCAGATCTCTCAGCTCAAACCTTTCAAGCTAGAAGAGTATGGTCATCGACTTTTCATCTCCTAAAACAAAATAACTTTCAACCCAGGATCCTGTATCCAGTTAAACTGAGTTTCATTTATGATGGAGAAATTAAATACTTTAATGACAGCCACATGTTGAAGAAATTTGCCATAACTAAACCACCTCTCCAGGATATTCTCAGACCTATCCTCCATAATGACCAGTGTAATCTTCCACCACAAGAGTAAACTCACTCAGAAACTTTTGATCAAATTCCAAACTCCACAGTGGCAAAAGGATTAAATATGTCCACTGCACTTTTGAAAGGCTTATTAATATTCTCAATTAATGTGAATGGTTTAAATTGTCCTCTAAAGAGGCATAGGCTGGCTGACTGGATACAAAAACTTGGGCCAGATATCTGCTAAATGCAAGAATCTCATCTTAGCTTAAAAGATAAATATAGACTCAAGGTGAAGGGATGGTCATCTATATTCCAGGCAAATGGAAAACAGAACAAAGCAGGTGTTGCAATCTTATTCGTAGATATAATAGGCTTTAAGCCAACCAAAGTAAGGAAGGATAAGGATGGACACTTCATATTTGTTAGAGGTAATACTCAATATGATATTTCAATTAATATTTATGCATCCAATCATAATGCACCTCAATTTATAAGAAAACCTCTAACAGATATGAGCAACTTGATTTCCTCCAGCTCCATAGTAGTTGGAGATTTTAATACTCCTTTAGCAGTGTTGGATAGGTCCTCTAATAAGAAGCTAAGTAAAGAAATTTTAGATTTAAACTTAACCATTTAACATCTGGATTTAACAGACATCTACAGAACATTTCATCTAATGAAACTGAATACACATTCTTCTCATCAGCCCATGGAACATACTCCAAAATCGATCACATCTTAGGTCACAAGTCTAACCTCAGCAAATTTAAAGGAATAGAAATTATTCCCTGAGTCTTCTCGGACCAACAGGGAATAAAAGTTGAACTCAATAACGATAGGATTCTGCATACTCATACAAAAACATGGAAGCTAAATAACCTTATGCTGAACAATAGATGGGTCATAGATGAGATTAAGAAGGAAATTACCAAATTTTTAGAACAAAACGATAATGAAGACACAAATTATCAGAACCTCTGAGATACTGCAAAGGCAGTCCTAAGAGGGAAATTTATAGCACTGCAAGCCTTCCTCAAGAGAACAAAAGAGAGGAAGTTAACAATTTAATGGGACATCTCAAGCAACTGGAAAAGGAAGAACATTCCAACCCCAAACCCAGCAGAAGAAAAGAAATAAGCAAAATTAGAGCAGAATTAAATGAAATTGAAAACAAAAGAATTATACAAGAGCTCAATAAATCAAAAAGTTGATTCTTTGAAAAGGTTAATAAAATAGATAAACCTTTGGCTAACCCAATCAGGACAAAAAAGAGCAAAATCTCTAATTTCATCAATCAGAAATGGTAAAGATGAAATAGTAACAGACCCCTCAGAAATTCAAAAAATCCTTAATGAATATTAAAAGAAACTTTACTTTCAGAAATATGAAAATCTGAAGGAAATTGACCAATGCTTGGAAGCACGCCTCCTTCTTAGACTTGGCCAGAATGAAGTGGAAATGTTGAACAGACCTATATCAAGTTCTGAAATAGCATCAACTATACAAAATCTCCCTAAAAAGAAATGCCCAGGACCAGATGACTTCATGTCAAAATTCTACCAAACCTTTAAAGAGGAACTAGTCCCTATATTACTCAACCTTTTCCAAAATATAGAAAAAGAAAGAATACTACTCAACACATTCTGTGAAGCAGACACCTTGATCCCTAAACCAGGAAAATACCCAACAAGAAAAGAAAATTATAGACCAATATCACTAATGAATATTGATGCAAAAATATTCAATAAGATCTTAACAAGCAGAATCCAACAACATATCAAACGAATTATACACCATGACCAAGTGGGCTTTATCCCAGAGGGTCAAGCCT
Source organism: Arctocebus calabarensis (assembly GCA_963573935.1). NCBI lineage: Eukaryota > Metazoa > Chordata > Mammalia > Primates > Lorisidae > Arctocebus > Arctocebus calabarensis. The sequence goes on along the minus strand of CAUYON010022864.1, from coordinate 1,246 downwards.
GGTTCAATATATGTAAATCTATAAATGTAATTCAGCACTTAAACAAATTAAAAAATAAAGACCATATTATTCTCTCAATTGATGCAGAAAAAGCTTTTGATAATATCCAGCATCCCTTCATGATCAGAACACTTAAGAAAATTGATATAGAAGGGACATTTCTTAAACAAAAGAGGCCATCTACAGCAAACCCACAGCCAATATCATACTGAATGGAGTTAAATTGAAATCATTTCCACTTAGATCAGGAACCAAGCCAGGATGCCCATTGTCTCCATTGCTCTTTAACATTGTAATGGAAGTCTTAGCCATTGCAATTAGGGAAGAAAAGGCGATCAAGGGTATCCACATAGGATCAGAAGAGATCAAATTTTCACTCTTCGCAGATGACATGATTGTATATCTGGAAAACACTAGGGATTCTACTACAAAACTTTTAGAAGTGATCAGGGAATACAGCAGTGTCTCAGGCTACAAAATCAACACCCATAAATCTGTAGCCTTTATAATTACCAACAATAGCCAAGCTGAAAAAACAGTCAAGGAAACTCTTCCTTTCACAGTAGTGTCAAAGAAGATGAAATATTTGGGAGTTTACCTAACAAAGGACATTAAAGATCTCTATAAAGAGAACTATGAAACTCTTAAGAAAAGAAATAGCTGAACATGTCAACAAATGGAAAAAGATACCACGCTCATGGCTGGGAAGAATCAACATTGTTAAAATGTCCATACTACCCAAAGCAATATACAATTTTTTAAATAATTTTATTAAATCATAATTGTGTACATTGGTGCAATCATATGGCAGAATGTGCTTCATATACAATCAGAAATATTTTGATAGTACTGTTAGAGATACCCTTCATAGCATTTTCTTGATCACTATATAAAGACATTGATACTCTACATTCAATAATTTTCACCAGTACCCTGCTAAGATGTACCGTAGGTGTGATTCCACTAATTGCCCTCCCTCCACCCATCCTCCCCCATCCCCTCCCCTCCCTTTCCCTTTTCCCTGTATTCTTGTGCTATAATTGGGTTTTAGCCTTTATATGAAAGCTATAAATTAGCTTCATATTAGGGCTGAGTACATTGAATACTTTTTCTTCCATTCTTGAGATACTTTGCTAAGAAGAATATGTTCCAGTTCCATCCATGTAAACACAAAAGAGGTAAAGTCTCCATCTTTCTTTAAGGCTGCATAGTATTCCATGGTATACATGTACCACAATTTATTAAT